>JABXJD010000018.1:5575000-5875897 GCA_013375575.1 Percina caprodes | reverse complement strand
TTTGTTTGTCAAATTGATGTTATTATGGTGAGTGATTCCAAAATAAAGTGTTATTTTTGTAATCTCTAGTTGCCGCTTTTCATTCAAACTGAAACACATGACTGCATCCACTGCAGAGTTTCTCTAAAAAGTATGAAAATATGAAACAAACGTTAAATCTTTCAGCTTTACGACTTTTTAAATAGATGCATTCACTTTTTCAGCAGCACTATGTAATTCATGTTCTTAGTTCTAAATTCCAAAATAGTATATACAGTTATACATGTTTAATCTTTGTCACAATGCTGTGAATAAGTAACTGGGATAGGACCCAAAGGCATATGAACGCAGGCTGACAGGATCAGTTCTGTGATTTATTGAAGGAACATAGGCTTACTGGCAGGTACAGACAGGCAGGCACAAGTCCAGGTTAGAGGCACAGTAACAGATGCTTCTGAGCAAAATCAAATGGCAAGAAAGCAGCATGATAAATATGAACTGAGGGGCTGGTGATAAGGGAATGGGATGCAAGTAAACAGGTGGGTGGGGCATAGTCAGGTGTATGGAGGGAAATTCAGAGAGCACTGGTGAATGGATGGAAAATGGCAATGAACTGGGCTGGAGATTGGAGCTCGTGAGTGAAGAAGTGAAACAGAGAGACTGACTGGGAACGTGTTCAGGGTCCATGTGGTCTAGTGGTTAGGATTCCTAGTTTTTACCCAGTTGGCTTGGGTTCAACTCCTGGTATGGGTATAAAGGGATGTATTTAGACGTAATGTCTTTGTATTTTCAAAAGGTGGACCTTTTTACAGTTTTCCCTCATTTGTATTTAATGATAAGGTTCAAATACTCAATTAGGTTCACATTAGATATATTGCTATTCACGGAAGGGGTGCCACATTAGGGGCTTCGGTTTGGTTTAGATAATTTTTATTTGGTGGTGGGGAATTTGAATTATTGGCCAGCGTTATTTAAAAGACACTTGTTTATTACAACAATAAAAAGAATGGATTTAAACTATGGACCATTGGCAGTAAGGGGGGGTTTTCGAAACGCCCAAACGCCCCGTCTACGGGCCTGTAAGTACTGCTTTTGACGAGCGGATGAGGTTCAGGTGTGGTGATTGGATCAGTGCCAGGTGTGTGGAAGACCCAAGCCAGCACCCCCCCAAACCGACTGCCGGGGGAGAGAAAGAGGGAGCATAGCGCACACAGAGAATAGACAGAAAACAACAAGCATACTACAGATGAAGAAAAACAAAACATACACAATCACTCACATACAAGTGTCACGGCCCAGATTCGTGACAATTTAGGGCTGTTTACTTACTTCTGAATATTGTGAGTGATGAGTAACCGTTAGTCTTAACAAAACAAACACTTAAACACAGTAAGCTGTTATTGAAAGCTGGAAACAGGAAGTCCTTCTAACTTAATTTGACATTTTGACCTTTTTATGACAGGAGAGAGCACAGAGCCACAAACTATCATCAAGGCCAAAGAACAAGCCTCCCAATGGACAAGGGTATCCTGTGCAGTTTCCCACAACGCATGTGGGTCTACGTTAGGTCACCACAGACCAGACAGGAATAAGCCACAACTCCCTAAGTATCTATTTACATTACTTGGTTTAACTGGAACGGATTTGCTGCAGATGTCCATTTCACGCATAACACAGCAAAATGCACTGCAAAGTACGAAAAGTGAAAGTACTCATTGTGTTCAGTGTTATTGTATAATATATTTAGTTCATGTCATTTGAATGTTGCACTTGGTTGGAAGGAGCTTACATTTTCCAGCTGACCTGAAACAGTGTTGTTGATGCTGGATGTGCAACTCTTTGCTATCTTGTCAACCATATCCACTGTATGAGGTGACGATGTCTCAATGTTGTCAATCAAGTGGCCGGCAAATATTTTGTAGGTATAAATACCGGTATATTTAAATTTAAAGCTTTAGTGCGTAACTTTTTTATGTTGATGAGCATCCATTACATTCAAGCCATTGCCATATTAGTAGTTACAAAGCTAATTAATTAAGCTAATCAGCGCCACTCTGTATTTCTCTGCATGGCTGTGTTCAGAAACTAGTGTCGTTTCTGCAACTTTCAAGCACAGAAACTCGAGTGAATGTAATAACCTCTTCTGAAAAGTCCATGTTTTTTTAATCCTCCTTGGCTAATTGCAACAGCGAAATCACGGAAGGCTTGTATCACGTGGACGTGCCAACAGCGTTGTTGCCATTACTTTGAATTCCTTATGGAGGCAAAAGAAACAACGCACTATTGCTTTAATTTGACGTCTACTGTATTTAAATCAAAAAAACATTTAAAAAAACAGGATTGAAAATAGATTTTTTTATAGGTTAAGCTACCATTGAATTTGACCACAATGTTCACAAGACAGCACCTTTGGTATGTTAGCACAGCGATTATTATAGACAAAAAGATTCCGTTATAGTATTCAAAGCCACCTTAGGGAAGGTAAAACATGTCTTGTCTTGTCAGAATAGGATGTGGGTATGTAATGATAGGCTCACTCCTGAAACACTCAACAAGCACTACTGTCTGACAACAATTTAGGGCCATCAACTTTTTTTTTTTATTTTCCCGTAACTGCTTCAGCAGGGAAAGTCCCTGAGTGTGAACTCAGCAGACCGACATGGCATTCATCCAACTAGGGATTTACAAGAAAATGAAAGTTTCTCTGTTAATGCTCCATTGGCACTTACAGTGTGTGGCTAAACAAACGTGTGTACCTGATGGTGCAATAAGGTTAGTCCTAGAAGTTAATCTGATATCATACACATGAAACAATAGTTACTTTTATGTCAACACAAAAGACCAGTTAACTTAAGGGAAGAGAAAGTTGCTCTTGACAGAGAAATATGGTGATATTAGCTTCACTGGAAGCAATGTTTTATCAGAGTGATGTCACTCATCTTTCACATAGGAAACACTTAAAGGAAAATAATTGTGTAATAACACAAGTGTTTGTTCTTACTTTGGAAAATTGTGTAATAACACAAGTGTTTGTTCTTTCTTTGGGTTTGGATATGTTTGCTGTTTTTGCTAACAGAGGGTTTACAGTTGATTTAACAGATTAACATCTAATGTAATGTGATCATACTGGCGTTTGTGTGATAATCTTTTTCTTAACGAGTTTCAGTGGTGTTTTCTGCTAAGAGTGTTCACGTTAAAGTGACAAACCACCTTATCTTGTAATGATGAGAAACTTTTTGAGGATATATATATATATATATTTATATATATATATATATATATATATATATATACACACACACATATACATATATATACGCTGCATATCATACTTAAAGTATATTGTTAATACAATACACACAATTTTTCAATTTAATTGATTTTAATTTAATTCTATAAGAACTGAGATTGTTTTTCTTTCCGCAAGCAAAATCTTGCAACTTGAAGGAATAGACTAAATGCTTTACTTTATTAACATTTAATCTAAACCACAAACTTTCAGACCAATTGCTGTTGTTGTCTAAACCTAAATTGTATTTCTAAATTTAATTTAATTGTAAATTGTAATAATTGTTTATCTAAATTTCCCACTGGGGATCAATAAAAAGTATAACTTAAATTCAATAAATGAACCATACACAGGACTCAGGACACAAAGCTGTGTCCGCTTCCTGCGCTTTGTACACCCAATGTCAACGGCCTTAGTATATATATATATATATATATATATATATATATATATATATATATATATATAAAATCATACTTTTTTTACGCAGAAAACATTAACACCCAGGCAGCAATGACATTTCTTGCTAAACACTTTTGACAAAACATAATTTTTAATAGATAGGAATATGTAAAAAAAACAAACAATTAGAGTAACAAAGTTTACACAACAGCACAAATACAAAATCTTGTAGGGATCATCGAGGTTCATTTGCTACTCTGAAAGCGTTTATAGTATTTAGTTTCACAACAGCCAGCAGCATAATCAACTCATGAAAACTCAAACGTCAGAAAAACATTATCTTGACTTTACCGTCTTCTGAGCTGTTTTGTCTTCATGTTATCAGTCAAGAGACCTGACTCCATTGTTCCTGGAACCCCTGCCATTGTCTGACTATAGTAAATGTGTTAACTTTTTGTTGACGCACACACAACACATTTGGGGCGGGGGCATAGGCAGGTGACATTTTCATGCCATGGGACCTTTAAAGGGAGCCACACTTGAGTTTACAAGCATTGCCACATTCCATTTTGTCTAATCATTTATCTTACTGTGTGCAATATCTAAGCAAATGCCGACAACATTAAATTATGGAGCGGTCACTTGTATTTGCAGCTGAAAGAAGAAGAGTTTCTTGAAAACTGAGTCAAATAACAGTATTGTTTAATTCAGTATGCAGTAAAACAAATGGAATTCTTTATTTTGATCAATAAGAGTAGTAGTATTAGTGTTAGAAGAGTAGTATCAGTATACTGAAATCAGTTAAAAGTTCCCTATGCAGTATTTCATTTGTGGTTGTTTTCATAGCTCTGCTTTTTTCAGTGTGAACATGGAAAAACAGCACTGAACATTTGTTTATCATATAAGGCAAGATTTAAACTCCATCCTTCTCGCATTGACAGAGTTTTTTCTCCAAAAATATTTACAGTAGAAGCCAAAAATATGCCAAAAGCTCCCATGTGGCACATTAAAACAAAATCATGTTTTTTCCATTCATTTTAAAGGCTTTTCAGCAATACAAAGTATACATTTGGATAACAGCCATATGCCACAATGATGATTATGTGTTCATTTCGCAGCTTAAAATAAAGTATACATCAGTGTAAATCAGTTGATCAGTGGTGTCAGGTTAAGTCCCTAACTGCTGGTATTTGTTCTGAGATTAGAGAAGTGTTCCTGTGACCAGGAGGCGGCCCAAAACTGCTCCTGTTACCTAAGAACAGGAAGGTCAAAGGAGTGCTGGGAATTAAATTGTGATCTGCTAAATATATAAAAGAAGAGTTTTGTTTTGTATTCCTGTTGGGAGGGTGGGTTAAGATGTAGGTTTTAAATTCGTTGAGCTTTTCAGTTCATGATGACTCTTGAGTGGAATGACCGGGTCCAGAGGAGGAGGAGGTGGGGCCGGCAAAATGAAAAGTGAAACTGAGTGGACACTGCTCACAGCATAAAAGAGCAGCCAAACCAGAGGCACTCACCACACCTCATTAGCCACTGCAGGTGCTGCAAGGAAGAAAAGGCTCAGCCAATCAGCCTCTAAAGAGCGAAGAGACGACCTCGCAAGCTCAGCAACCAGACATGGCTCCATGGAGTGACGCCAAGCTCTTCTTCTGCATCCTCTTCATCACCTGCTGCTGCTGCACAGGTGAGTTTCCTTTCCGGGCATCCTCCCTGGATCATCATCAAACTGCAACAGTAATGCCTTTATCTTTTATCAAGTCATTTCCAAACTAATCTTAAAATCCACTGGGAACAGCTCCAAAAAAGGGAGCAGTGGTTTACAAAGTGAGCAGAAAACAGAGAAAATAAATAAGGCTACATTTGAGGTTTAATTACACATCTGTGGTTCTTCACTTCACTTGACTTGAAAATCCATCTTTTCTGTTTAGAGTTTAGCTATTTCTAGCTAAGTCTGTGAAATTCACCTCACTTTAAAACTTACTCTCATCAATTTCTTTAAATTCTTATTTTTCCAGTATAAAATATAACAATTTTGTCTGAGAGAGGTTTACAGTGTGTTGTCTGTACAGCATATGACACCCTCTATCATTAGAGCCTTAATCCAGATATGGAAATACCATGAAATGTTATTTTCTTTTTTTTTCAGAGGACAAAAAAGTAGCCATAGCAGTAGTGGAATTATAATATGAAAAAACAGAATGGTATTATAGAGTAAATAAAGATAAACGTATTATGTATAAGATATGCTATACATTAAATATTAGGTATAATAAAGTAAAGTAAATTAATCTATTTAATACTGAAATCTGTGCAGTTATGTCATTAAAATCATTTTGTTATGTCTGAATATGAGTTATCAGTGTGAAGGAGCAGAGTAAACAAGTAAAGCTGTGGTGAGGGTGTGTTGCTGGTTTTCCCCACTCTTAGGCTCCAACTTTTAATGAATTAATAGGTGAAAGTTAACGATTAACTGCTGGAAATCCCAGTTAGGTGAAACCAATGTGGCAACAAAAGGTGACACAGCATTGTTTGTGTGTGTGTGTGTGTGTGTGTGTGTGTGTGTGTGCGTGCGTGTGCGTGTGTGTGTGTGTGTGTGTGTGTGTCTTGCACTTTGTCACAGAGAGGACATGAATACATCCTGTTGTAGTAGTAGTAGTAGTAGTAGTAGTAGTAGTAGTAGTTGTTGTTACAATTGATTTCCTCCATGATTTTCCTCCTGGGAGTCGACTCCAGTTTCACGAGTTGTACTGTAGCTGCTACAGTTTTATCACTCGAGTTTGTCGTGTCACCATTTGAGGAGCTAAACATTTTTTATACTTCATTGCAAGAGTGCATAAATTACATTTTCAGTTGCTTTAAAATATTTATCAAACTATTTTGAAATAGTAATAGGTACAAAATAAGCCATTTTCAAAAGTAATAATAATACTAATAAGAAAACTCTCTGTAGATCTTGGGAGATCTATACGAGCCGCTCCAAATAAATGTCACCTGAGACATCTTTTGAAGTTCTAGCCAGTATTGTGTTCCTGCTATAAAAGCTCACCGCTAACATGTTTAAAGGGTAGAGAGAATGAGCCTGCCACACCCCACCATT
Source organism: Percina caprodes (assembly GCA_013375575.1). Taxonomy (NCBI): domain Eukaryota; kingdom Metazoa; phylum Chordata; class Actinopteri; order Perciformes; family Percidae; genus Percina; species Percina caprodes. The sequence goes on along the minus strand of JABXJD010000018.1, from coordinate 5,869,133 downwards.
CACCCACACGCATGCAGAACAGCATGATAACCTCATAAACAAAAGAACTTGTGCATATAAGTTAAGCAACAGATTTGCACTTAAGTGTTTGGTGGTGACTTATTTTGCACTTTTAGTTTTCCCTGTGTTTAATTTAATGCTTTTTTAAGTAAAATCCTGTAAGTGAATCAAGTTATGGCTTCAGTTGAACTGCAATTGACATGTATAATCACAGTGATTGCACCATTTGAGTATGAAACTCTCACTGGGCAGAAAAAGGTGGTTGTTAACTAATATGATCTTCTCTGTCTTTCAGTGACATTGGCTCAGATACCCATTGACTGCTGCTTGAGTGTCAGTTACAAAACAATTCAAAAATCTATAGTTGCAGACTACCGGCGACAGATCAGCGGACATGGCTGCTCTATTGATGCCATGATGTAAGTTTAGGTTGTGCAAAGTGGATGATGTTTTTTAATCTGTATATGGGACACGCTGCAAGTTATCAAAGTCTCTTTCTGATCTGGGGGATTTGGTGTTCTTGCAGTTTTGTGACCAGACGCGGCAAGAAACTCTGTGTGCCTGCTGACAAACCGTGGATCCAAGAGGTGGTGAAGCATGTGGACACCTTGAAGAATATTTGCAAGAAACACCACTACAAGGTAGCGTACTTTGCCTCTAGATCAGTTCTTTTTTAAACCAAGGACCCCTGAACTGAAAGAAAGATGAAGCAGGGACCCCCTACTACATATATTGTATATAATTAAGTTGCATATTAAACTGGGCCTACAAAAGCATGTAGGGCGGCCTAAAACCTTTATACACATCTTTTTGTTGCATAGAATACTAAGCTATTAAATTACTACTTTGTATGATTAATTTACCTGTAGGGCAGTAAGCAGAGGCATTTATATTTGCTAATAATACGTCGGATTAATGTAAAGACATTTTAATTTTGGAAAAACGTTCAAAATTAACAATCACTTTGGAAGGCCCCCTGCAGTGACTCTGAGGACCCCTAGGGGCCCGGACCACCTGTTGAAGATCCCTGCTCTAGATATTATGCTGCTTTGCAACCTAAAGGGCATGGTCTTTATATAATTGTTGTAGGGTGCAGGGTGGCCTAATAACTCACCTGGTAGAGCTCACGCCTCCACCTCCGTCCTTGCCAGCGGCTTGGGTTTGAGTCCGACCTGGGTTGTCTTAGATGATTGTCATCCCCCCCCCTATTTCTTTCCTGTTTTCTTGTCACTCTTCAGTTGTTCTAAATAAATGAAAAACACACAAAAATGAAACCCAGTTACTTGACAACTGTAATGGATTTTTCATTGCATTACTCATTTAAAAGTATGCATTACTTTATCAATTAATAAGCTGCAAAAGTTAACTGTTACATAACTTTCAGCCTTGTATCACTCATCATCACTTTGGTGCACTACAGTTTAAAGTACTAATGACATTATTGAATGACATTTCTTTTTTTTTTTGAGTTGCAATTTTTTACGTTTTAATACTCAAATCAGTGACATCACATAGCATACAAAATATGATACATGTTAGTGTCCCCAGGGTGAAAATTAATTTTGGGCACCATGATGCAGCATACATTAAAAACAGTACATAGTAATCTACAATCGGATTACAAAAATAAAACACATTTATAGCATGGCCCGGGTTGCAGCAGAGCGACCCGGCGTCATTTCATTTGCAAAATGCTAACAACCAGAACCTCCCCACCCATAATCAAGAGGGGGGTATATAACAGCACATATCAATAAAATAAACAAATACAATTCAGGCAAAATTTGTTTCTAAATATGTGTGTGTTTGCAGGGCAAACGCTGCACTGGAGTGAAGCATGAGTAAAGAGAGAGCGACATGTGACCCCTTCAGCAACAACAACACCAGAGCTGGAGTGAACCACTGCAAGTCAGCGGGGATAAAGGATGGATCCAACCAATAAATAAACATTTTTTTTACCATTGTATTTTCTAAAATTACGTTAGTCACAATGAACATAAAACATGTTGAAGGATTTTAATTTTTTAATGATATTTCTGTTTTAGAAGACCAAGATTTCTGGAAGAAATGGAAGTTGTTAGAGTGTGTAGCTAACTAAACTAACTCTTGTTTGATTGTTGTCCTTTTTCAAAATAAAGCCTTTTTTTTCAAATCCTGGGCATGTCTATCATTCATGTCTTTCTTTTTGTATTGTTTTTAATCCCTCCACAGCTGCACATTTTTGGTTTCACTTTTCGGTTTACGCTGATTTGGTTTACGTTGGTTTTCATGTTAACGCTGAAATTATAGCATGATGTTTATTGGACGAAGTTTCAGAAATTTGTCTGGTGCCATGATAAAGTACAAACACACATATGTATGGATTGAAGAGTGAATGACATAATCTATTTTTTTATAATAATACAAATTTTAATTTGTAATACACTTTACATTTGGAGTAAATCTCAAAGTGCTACAGTTAAGATCCTAAAAGCATGGTAAATATTAATATTAAATACAAATAGATAATGCAAGAGTGAGTGGAAAAGAACCGGCTAAATCTCACAAGAGTTGATTAGGAAAGTGGAAACAGGTGAGCAGGTGGGCGAAGGCCCTGCATTGCAGGAGGAAGCGTCTGGATGTGGGAGTGAGCTGATGTATCTTGGCTTGACGGATGGAAATGTTTTGTCCAATACTTTATGACCAAACCCTTGTGTTCTGTGCTAATTAGCAGATGTAAGCATGCTAACATGCTAAACTAACAGTGAACATGGTAAGATCATGAGCATGTAAGCATGCAGACATCAGCATAGGACTCGCTAACATGGCCGTAGAGTGGTTTTATTAATAAAACCACTCTACAGCCATGTTAGCGAGTCCTAACACGGATATTTATGGAAGCCTATTTCCACTAATATGATGAAAAAAAAGATGAGCACATTTCTTGAAATGACTTAACATTTCAAAGTGATTTACTATATTTTGAGAAAGTTCCTTATTATTTTTGCGATGCTAAGTCATTATTCCAAGATCATTTCTTGTTATAATGACTTTAGCGTGATTTATGGTTCTGCAAAGGCTCCACGCAGAGTTATCGCCATAGCCCACGTAGGCGGCCTGAAGTTTATACTGTGCGTCAAGCCGGCATGTGTGTGTGAGCAGTGTGTGGTAGAGCGAGGAGAAGTGAGAGAGTGACAGGGATTAGCTTCGGAGAGTGGCGGCTCAGAGTCATAGTGAGAGAAACAAAGTGTCTCCCCTTTGCTTTCTGACCACGGTGGGGAATCTGTAGCAGGAAAAGTTAACCTGCTCCTTGATTTCATCTTGTTTATGGAGAAGGAGAAGCAGGTAATGAGTTGGGGGAAAGGCAACGTTGCTAAGACACGGCGTGCGTGGTCGCTACGTGTTGTTACGTTTTCAAGAGGTGTACGTCAGGCTACGGCGTATGCTATAAATAGTATAAATCACGCTTTTCATTACATACACTTTTTATCTTATTCCTTTCTTTTACTAGCAGAAATGGGCTACCATCCAAATTGGCCCCCTTATCTGTAATCTTTGAGTTATTTGTTTTACAGTATTGTTTGACTTTTGAAATAATCTAGTTTACTAACACTTGTTCTTGCTACAATATTATGCAGTGTTTTGACTTTGGATCCTTGCTGTGCTCTATCACAAATAGATAAATGAATAGGCCTATAAATGAAATAATTGTTATAAAAGATCTGGCAGATCCAGTTTGTCTGAGCTTTTGAAAAGCTGCTGAGTTGGTATCATTATGAACTTGCACAACTCTCCTTTCATAGTAACTGAAAACCTTTACAAAGTTAAGTGCATGAGTCGTTAAGTGGGTGTCTCTGTTGAGGTTTTGTATACATGACATACAGAAAAGGAAATTAATACTCGGATTGTAAGATTAAATTAGAGAATGCACAATATAATTGGAAGAAGTGCCATCAGGAAGGCAAATGTAAGTTGAATGTCTTGTTCAAGTCAACAGTGTTAGTAAAAGAAAATAATGGTTTTGTCTAGATGATTGATCTCCATTAGCTCGAGGTTCCCACCATTACAACAGACCTAATACCAAATCTTGAATCTGAGACGGTAAAAGGCAATCACTCATTCACCTTTTAATGCTTTTAAAGTATTACATTTCACATTTTGGGGTGTTTGGCGAAGTCCCTTGTCTACAGTTTATGTGCCTAAATGAATGTCTAATAGCTTTGTTTATTCCAATTTTAAGTGCACAAAATAAATCCCAAAAAGAAGTGCCAGGAAATTAGTGGAAGCTGTCGAATGGAAATCACCAGGAAACTATGGTGAGGGGTTCATAAGAAGGTAAAGGAAGAAAGGACTGTCTGTTTATCACCTCTTTGATGGCAAGATGATAGCAGCACTATTCTAAGCATTGCCTTAGTCCCCACATTGCAAAATCCACCATGGCTTACTTATTATACAAACTGATTTGGCAGGCCCCTATGAATGATGTAGTCTATATCCACGACGTTCCAATTCGGGTTTGCCGTTGCTGTCGGAAATTCCGCGGATTTCATTCTTTTCAGCTGGATGTCGGTAGGCCTTCCTTCCGTTGTGTTTGTGTTGGAATTTTGAACTAGGGTGGATTCATGAGGACTATAGTTAACTGCTCCTCAGATCTCTGCATGGTAAATCCAGACAGCTAGCTGGACCAGGGGTCTTCAACATCTTTTAGGGCAGGGACCCCTAAGCTACTGCATATTTTGTATAAAATTGAGTTGCATATTAAACTGGGCAGAATGGATGAAAAGAAAAGGATATTATTTATGCATCAAGCTTTAATGTTAAACATCCATCTGGAAAGCACAGTGACTCCTTAAGCTTAACTGTATGGCTACCATAGTTACAGTACGCTTATCTTCAATGTGTAAATTAGTTTTTCTTTACAAATAGGCCAATGTATCTTTGCTGTTAAAATTTTTTATTTATATGAATGTATATTTTCACTTATTTTAATTCTTAAAATAAGAAACTTTTACATCAATTGATGCACCCCCTGCACAAAGATTTCTGAGCTACACTATCTTTCCAATCTGAGTTTTATGTTGCCCGACTAAAATACCTTTTGAACATACACATGTTCTAACCATAGACTGTATATGATTGATATACAGTCTGTATATTATTGATATACAGTCTATATTATGGATGTACAGTCTATGGTTCCACCAAAACAAGTTTCTTCCCGAGGCTATTTTACAGCAGCACCATGGCTTTCTGGGTGCTTAGAAATGCCAATAAACCTTTCTTTAACTGTCTATATAATATGGCAATAAACCAGAGCTCTTTTTTTCTCCCATCCCATAACGCTGTGTGCAGCCAGACCTTCCTCTGCAGTGATGGGGGCGGAAGTTCTGGCGAAGCGAGATTATGAATGATGCAACTCACCTTATGGATTTCCATGGGAAATATGACTTCACTGTTCAGAAGAATCCATGTAGTTCCTCGTTCCTTTGTTTGTGTGTTAGATACGGCAGATTGTTTATCTCTGGACGTGTTTCTGCAAGAGGGATTCATAGAAATATTAGCAAGTAAACATTTGTGTAAGACCTGAACATTTTCAGATACACTACATGGCCAAAGGTATGTGGACACATGAAGACAAACCATAAGTGATAGTTGATATGTTTTTCCAAAACCATAGACATTAGTCTGCAGCTACAACATCTTCCCCTCTTCTGGCTTCTGCAGGGATTTGCTCCCATTCAAGAGTTTTAGTGAGGTCCAACGCTGATAATGGCTGATGAGCAGGGCAACATCTCCGGATGAAAGAATTCTGCAGAATTTTCGGCAGACTTGAATGACTTAAGTGTTAACACATCGTTGGCAGAAAAACAGTCCACTAAATTCTGTATATTTTCATACTTGATCACTTCTGAAAACTATTAAACATTCTTTTTTTTAATTATCAGATTCCATTTGGGTCTGCTGATAAGGTCTGGCTAACAGTCTTTCAGTTCATCCCAAATGTGTTGGATAGGGTTGAGGTCAAGTCAAGTTCTTCCGCACCAAACTGAGAAAACCATTACTTTATGGACCTGGGTCCTTTGCACAGAGGAATTATCATGTTGAAACACGAAAGGTTCTTACCCAAACTGGATACGGACAGGAGTGTCCAGATATTATTGGCTATATAATGTATAGTGAAGGATTAAAATGATCTACTATAGGTGGTCCACATCTTAGACCAATGACATTTGCATACAACCAACTGGATAATCTAAAAAAAATGCATTTCTATCATGCTTAAAATTTGTGTTTTTGCAGTTCCTTAAAAGTTAAAGAGGGAAAATGATAGTTGTTTACCTGCGCACACAGCAGGTAGACTTACCTGACAGCAGCCAAATACCAACTTGGCTTTGTTCAGCCTTTATTCAATGAACAAATGAGCCCTCAGTTCCTTTAGTCTTTTAAGTTAGAAAGAACCATTTTTCCACAATTAATTAACTATTATATGCCGTATTTTATATTATCTGGTGATCCTGCTAATGTAGGCAATATGATGCTAACGTTCAATGAAATATTCAAGCCCAAAATACCTCAATTTGCCTTTGGCCACAGCATAACACCAATATCCTCCATGTTTGTGCATAATTTTATACATATTTAATCAAAACTCAGCAGATTGCTTTGTATCTTTGGATAGTTTGACAGCTAAAATACAGCTACAAATTAGAGCTAAAATAATGGGTAAATAATACATTTTTTCTTCAAACACACAATGCAACATGCAATTTATTAGTTAACCTTTTGGTCACCATAACCCATAATGTTGAGTGTAATGCTAAGCTAACATGATCCTGTGCAATTCAGACCTTAGTTTCAGAGTAGACACAGACTGTTAAACACTATTGAGTAGAAAGGCAGTAGTTCACATGAAGGAGAAAGAATATACAGTACTTCTAACATTGTGTGCCTGCACTGTTGTAAGTTGGCAGAGAGCAAAAGACATCCTGAATATTTTAAATTCAGTGAACTCACATCTGATCCAGCTAATTTCTTTAAAACATCAGCACCACCCTGTGGATGAAGTGCATCCTCACCAGTAGACATAATGTGTAGGATATTTTGTTTGTTTCATTTTGGGTAGAGAAACATTTTAACAGTGAACAGGACAAAAAGACTCAGGAGCCATTACAGTCTGTGATCACATGAGCACTTTGTTATTTAACATCCATAGTAGTTTGATAATGTCATACGCACACGTCATATAGCCTGGACACGGACAGAAGAGCAGTGTCACCAATGCTGAAGGTATTTACAGGTCGAGGAGGCCACCAGGGGGAGAGAAAGCAGATACAAACTGACTAGAGAGTAGGAAAGAAGGCCTCACAGCTTCTTTCTCTCTCTCTGTGTAGCATTTGAAAACACATTTCAGCGAATGAAATGCCAAATAAAAAGAGAATCGGTCTCTGCCTCTTGCCCCTGCGCCTCCACGCCTCTCTGGTTTTATGACTACTATGTTTGTTTTTGTCTGCCCCATGTGAACTCTGAACAGGATGTCAATGAACAGCAAACTGCCTGCCTGGAGGAGCCAAAATGATACCACTCATCACACCTTCACACTACCAAGTCCAACCTTCATTATGTTTGTTAGCACTGAAACTAAAGCTTATACGTGCTTCCTGTATTTATCATAAAATGCATTATTAAATCAGTAATAACATTCGTACATGTAGCTCTATGGTGGAAATTAATAATTAAAGGATTTAAATATATTTACAGTTCAGTGAATGCTGAAATTAAATGCTGTAAAAACTGTACAATAATGGAAAGAAAAAGACAATAGAAACGGTAAAATGATATCCTATGTACGTTTTTCAAAAACTACACAAGCATTCATTTATTTAATAAATGTACAGTGATTTAACCCTTTTATAATGTGAAATATTTGGAGTATGCATCAGTATACACTCAACATCTATCCAGGTATTCTATATTTAGCTGTAATTTTAGTTCTTTGTCAAATCATTTTGATCCTAAGGCCACATTACATCTGGGCACTGAAAGGTGCCATGTACTGTACACAGAAATGCCCACAGAGCCCACGTCGCAAAATGTCACAAAATTCGTTGGGGGTTCCCTTTAACCATCAAAAAATATCACCTCTGTAACATCTCTATACTTTTCATTAGTCAACAACAATCTCTGTAGACATAAATCTGGGGAAATGTCAAGTTTGACACGTCATAGCATAAATACAAAATGTAATGTCAGGAAAGTATTAGGTCACTAGCCTTGAAGTGTCCAAAAGGGCAATTCTCCCTTGGTTTCCTCAAGCGCTTTAAGGCATAAATAAGATAATTTACTCTCTAAATGCATATAACTAGTTAGCATGTTCCAGGCTGGATTCCCAACACATTCAAAAAAAAGCCTCCATACATCTCCTCAGCTATGCTTTGCTTTCATTGGACATCCATCCCTGTTTTTCTGCAACGGTCCATTTATGGCGTTTTTTCACTATGTGGTGCCTCCTCGACTATACTCGCCTTTTTTGGTTTTCCATTCCAAAAAAGTCCCTGGTACCTGCAGGTACTTTTTTCACCGAAAGGTGACATGAAAACCTGCAGACTACTGATTGGTCGGAGAGAATCGTCACTAATCACTGCGTCATCGTCGCTAGCGACAGACGGGGTGTCCTGAACAAATGTTGAAGTTTTTTTTGCTGCCTCCAGCTTCTTTTGAAACTAAATCTGTCTTCTGGCTGAGGCAACGGCCGCATGCCGAGAATCAAAAACAACACACCTTCGACGTTCTGCGTGTGTGTTGCGTTAGGTCACGGCAGTTTCCTGCTATGACTACCAGCCACGCTCGCCGAGGCGGTACTAATCTACAATGGAAAAAGGAAGGGGCACCGAGTTGAGAAGAGCCGAGTCGAACAGTCACCATGTAATGGAAAAACGTCATTAGATGCTGACCTCTGCTAATTGAACTGAATACATACAGTAAATAAATAGAACTCACCACAGGTGTAAGTCATATTAGGCATTTACAATATGTAGCATTAGATAAAATGTACATGTACAGGTTAGACTGCAGCCACTCGCTTGAATGTGTCCTCTTCAAAATCCATGAAGTGTCCTTTGATGGAGATTGAGGAGGGGGCAGCAGGTGAAACAGCATTGTAGGGAAAAGGACCACATTTTACATGCACTAAAACAATGTCAGCCATTGATTCATGCTAGCTGCGGCAGGTGTTGTGAGAAAGAAAATAGAAGAAAAAGGCAACTTGCTTGTAAGTCGATCCATCTCTTTGTCTCCATACAAGCAGGCTTTGCCAAGGAGTGATCAAATAACATAATGGAGAATGGAAACAGATTTAAACTTGTCCTTTTCTCTTGGGTTGAACAGCCATCGAAACAAACTCCTGTGTGGTTTTCTACTGTCCTAATATTTATATGCTGAATCCTGAAAAACTGGAGCGGACGTGGTTCAAAACATTTTTTTTGTCTTTGCTTTTACATCAACCACATTAAATCTAACCAACAAAGCAATGATTCACTGGTTTCTACACAAAAAGATCAATCGGCACCAAGAAAGCAACAGATCATCAAACAGCCCCCGGCGTTCATCTGAGCACTGTGTTTAGAGTGTGGAACAGCTAGGTGAAGGTATAGACAGTACAGCAAAGTGCAGCTTGGCATATTATATTATCATATTATGAAGTTTACCAACTTTAAGTAGTCCCTCCTTTTTGTCACAAGTAGAGATGGATGATATAGAGACTGGACAGTCCCAAAGTTAAGCTAGTAGCAGAACACGCAGAGAGAGATGCACGTGTTGGAGTGTCTTTGGGTTTCCTGTCTGGTCTTTTGGTTTTTGAATGTATGCATGCATACTTGTCTGGATGTACAATTGAAGTAGATGCTAGTTTGTGTTTGAGCCTGCATGCATCCCTTTGCATGTGTCTGTACATCATCTTCATTATCTTCAAATTTACAATGTTTTTTTCATCCCCAATGTACAGTTATCTCAAAAACAGGTTTTTGTTTCAGTAGGTGTGTGGCAGGGATACCCTCCGTCTCCAAAGCCATTTGCCTTCATTTTGCATTAATTCCTCTTGGGGCAGCATTAGCTCATAGTCCAGTGGCGTCCCGGCTGTCCTCCACACTATTGAGGGTAACATAGATGATGGGAACCAAGCCCTGGGTGGAGCCCAGGGAGCACAGCAGCCAGTCTGGATCAGCCTTGCTCAGGACCAGCAGGACATCACCCTTGTTGAAGCTCAGCTGGCCTGGTTCGGTGGCTATGTGGTGGCACAATGCTCGGACTTCACTGTAGAATGACAGAGGACATGGGGAACAAAAACTATTAGTAATTTGACAGACAATTACAGGCAACCAATTTGATGGTTTTAGTCTTTTTTTTTTAAGCAAATATTTCCTTGTTGCAGCTTCTCCATTCTGATGAGTTCCTGCTTTTCTTAGTCTTATGTCATAGAAATCTGAACATCTTTAATTTTTGGACTATTGGTCTGAAAAAACAAACATCTGAAGACATCACCCGGGGATTTAGAAAACTGTAGTGGATATTTTTCACTATTTTTCTGATATTTTGAAGACCGAATGATTCATCCACTAACAAAAAAATAATCAATTTGACGTCAAAAGTAACCTTATACTATATATTTTTTTATTGTAAAGTCAACATGCCATTCTGATCATATATTTTTACGATTGCCTATTCAATTACAAAGTGTGCTACACACTGTTCCAGAAGTTCACCCCCTTAACAGAAATTTTTTTGGGATTGTTTGAGAGAACGTCTATATTTCTATTGAATCATAGAAAACCGTTGAGTACTTTTAGGTAGTGTTTTGTGTTTGACCTTGATGATTTGTGCTCTTTTAAATTTACAAAGTCTCTGAATTTTAGGAGCCTTTTATTAAATAAATGGATGGTGAGTTGAGCTTTCTATTGAAGTATACAAATTGGATAAATTGATGTTAATAATAACCTTACTAGATTTTTATTATCTGCTTACCATGGAGACTGTTGTCTGGCTTCAGTTGGTTGGCTTGAGGTTGGTGGAGGTGTGGCTTGGGTGTGAGTGGGTGTGGCTGCAGGCTCTGCCTTCTTCCCACTCCCCGCGCCAATAGTCAGAGCTACAAAGTCAAGAACAGAGCTATCCAGAGAAAGCCAACCTGATGGTGGCCTGAGAAAGAAAAACACAGTGTGGATAAATTTGAAATGAACTTCACCGATAGCTAAAGTAGACTTTGGTTGAGTTTTTAAATGTATTAGATGCGGCTGATGTTATATTTCTCTTACTGGCAACAAATCCCACAAAAAGATGCAAACCCAAGCCCAATAGTTCCAAATGAAGACGTAAAACAGCTCACACATGTATAGCGGTAGTTTCATTTAAATAAGGTTCAGTTCCTAAAACAACTGGGCACTGTAGGTTTTAGTTTACTCATACAAGAGAAGATGTTTTTTTTAAACAACACACTGGGACATGGGAATGCGTCCCAGGGCAAGAAAATAGTGAATTTATTGGGGACTATTTTCAATTGTAGATTAAGTTGCGCTAGTAACTATTTACGGAACCATAACAACGACAGTAAGATGAAATCAAAAGTGTGCGTGTTCATGGTAATAAAGGAACATGTCTCCCAGTGCAACAGTGTATTTTTAATAGTTTTTGGACAACAATGGTGCTTTCTGGCACAGTGGAATACAATATATCAGGCTTTGATTAACACACAATAATTGTTAGTAGATTAATTTAGTAATGGTTTTGTTTTTTTGATGAGATTTGTTGAAGAAAAATATTGAATATCATGGGACTTATCCTTAAAACTTACCTGGTCTTTTGAGCTTTCGCTTTCTGATCAGCTGCCTCCACCCTCAAAGGAGAACCAACACTAGATCCAAAGAGCCTGCCCCATCGCAGACTCTGTGCCTGTGTGTGGTTCTCCTCTTGGGCTGCAGCTTGACTTCCAGTCCCTGCAGCCTCCATAGGTTTTGTCTCTTTGTCCTGGTTGAGAACAGAGTCTGGCGGGCTGCCCATCCATGAAGGCCTTCCCCTGGATCCAGCTGACTCTGTGCTAGAGCTATTGCTGCTTTTCCTGCTTCTATACCCCTCCCCATCTTGGCTTGACTCTGCCCCCTCCACTACTCCTTCTCTGGTGGGCGGTAGCTGGTTCTGTCTTCTTTCTGACAACTTCTTCCTTTTCTCAGTCTTAACAAACTTTGACCCCTCTGTGGATTGGTCAATGTAAACCTGGGAGGACTGCATGAGCTGGTACCACCAGCCCGCCTGTCTCTCTTGCCGCTGACGCCCCTCCTCCGCTATATCTTTCTCTTTTTCTCTACTCCTGTCCTTTTCCTGTCTGTCCTCACCTTCTCCTTGGCTCTCTTGTCCTACGCCTTTCATTCTCTGTCCACTCACCCCCCTCTCCTTCCAGAGATTGGCAAACCCTACTTCCATCTGGTCTGGTCTAACAGACCTGGCTGTCATGCTGTCAGTTGTTGCCCCCTCACTCCTTAACCTTGGTTTCACTCCCGCTCCCTCTCGTCTCGATCCAACCCCTTCAATCCTCGGCCACGTTCCCTCTCGTCTCAGCCCTGCCCTCTCGCTCTTCACCTCTGCACTTGAGTCTCTGACCATCTCGCTTACAGTGGTGCTCCATCCTCTCATGAGCTGGAAGGTAGAACGAGTTGATTGGTCGACACTCTGGCCTGCAGAGCACAGCTGCTCCTTGCGACGGAGATGCTCTTGGCCCTTTTGGAGAAGATGTGGTTCAAACAGCAGGTCCAGGTCAAACGGGAGGAGCGACAGTGGCTGCAGCAGGAGGAGGAGCTCCTCAAAGAGTGGCTGGCATGGCCCCTGTGACAGGGGAAGGAAACCCCACGGGTTGTAGTGGGCTGCTATAATATCTGACCAAAGGGAAACAAAACAGGAATAAGATTTTAAGAAGCAAGACTGTGGACATCAAATAACTATCTCGATATCTAAAGCTTGATAAATGGTACAAAAGTTAACAACTGAGTCTTACCTTCATGTGTGTAGAGGTGATTAAACCAGAATTCCAAAGATTTTAGGCTAAAATATAAGGAGAAGCAAATGATTATTATTTTAATTGCAGTAGCATAAATGCATCATCACTCTCCTACAGGAGAATGTTAGGCATTGTTACACTCACAACTGGGTCTATCATTCAGCAATGCTATGGTTTGAAATTGATCTGGTAAAATAAAGTCTCCCAAAATATAATAAGCTAACATGACTGAACCAAGACGCCTTTTAAACACATGAGTCAGTTATAGTATGTAACAAAGCATTTAGTTTAGCAGACACTTGCACCTGCATGCAGGTGTTATTTTTCATTTTGCAACAAGTTACTATAAGAATCCGACGTTGCAAATCATAATTATTTTTTCCACTGGGAGTAAATCTGCAAATCTTTTAGCTTAGTTTTTGGTTTAAAACTATTGATTATAGCTGCTTTAAAGATCCTAAGCCTAGGATGAGAACCATCACTGGAAAGAAAATGTGGATGACAATGACAGTAAAAACAGTGATAAAGAGAAATAACTCACTTGAGCAGGCCGAAGATGAAGGCGTTGAGTCTCATGCTGTGGCTTGTGAGCTCAGAGTACTGGCTCACCTTGGAGAACAGGCTGTGAAGAACACGTGTGGACGGGCCTAACAGAGACGAGCATACAATACATCTTCACTATGTTTATATGTTACCCAGATATCCACCATATGCAGATAAAACACTGGATGGTCAATATATATATATATATATATATATATATATATTTGAGGGTGCCCAGATAGCTCAGTTGGTAGAGCAGGAGCCCATATAAAGAGGTTTACTCCTTGACGCAGCGGGCCCAGGTTTGACTCCAACTTGTTCCCCTTTGCTGCATGTCAACCACCCCCTCACCCCATTCATGTCTTCAGCTGTCCTGTCAAATAATTATAAAGGCCTAAAAATTCCCCAAAAATAATCTTAAATAATACTTTTATTGTTCTTAACGGCTGTGTCTATATCTTTTTTCACCTTATACTCTGTTGTTTTGCTTTGTTGTATATATTTCTGCTTCTGTGTTTTGTCTTGTGTTAAGTTCTGCGTTGTGTTTTGCTGTTTTGTTGTTATCTGTTTCTGTGATGTTTTGTGCTACGTTTTGTTTTGCTTGTGTTGTCTTTCTTTTTGTTTCTTTGTATTTTAAAAAGCTTTTTTAACATTGAGGGCCGGAGACTACAGATGAAAAATAGCCTTTTGCCTAATTCTGGCTTTTTTAACCCATGGGAAAGTATGTGTTTTATTAATTTGCACTGTCCCATTTCATAAAATAAACTGAACTGCTAAATTCTCCAATATGATACTTTTCCTGACCAGAAAACTCTTTTAAATGTAATAGGATGATGAAGGGATGATGGGAAACATTTCTACATATAAATTATAACCAAACACCATGTTGTGGCTTATTTTTAGACACTGACAGTGTGTTATGTTTATGGTTATGATTATTTAAACATGTATTACGCATGATACTGGTACTTCTCACTGCCTCACTAACGTTTTGATGTGCATCCATTTTAACTGGCCCTCAGTGTGATGTTCTCACCCAGCTGTGTGGAGGCCTCCACCAGGCTCCAGGGCTGACAACGCCGCTGTCCGATGATCAGGTCCAGTACGTAGGCCTTCAGGCCGTCCTGCAGCACCTCGTGCAGAGCCGGGCAAAGGTACTTCAGGATGAGGTGACCCACGTTGGGACTCACCCAGCTGTTCCCCAGCTTAGCCTGGCAGGGTTGCAGAGGAACATTAGGGGATAAAGGAAATGAAAGTGAAACAAATCAGGGAATTGTATGACAAAATGTGGGATCTTGTCGTGTGTCATATCATGTGTTCACAAGTTTTAAATCAATGACTGGTGATAAGTCTGTAGTTGCATGCCCTTTTGTTCTCTGGATTAGACTGATCTGCAACCCAGTTTATCAGCTGTCTTATCAGCTCTGTGTAAATGAACATTATGTGCCAGTAATTCAGTTTCCTGATTGAAGACAGTGAAGAAAGTGAAAGTCACAAGGGACCAAATACATTTCTGAAAATGTTTGTGGTGGTGGGTCCATGGCTTATGTACTGTCTAATTAATAAAATAACTGTAAAGTCAAATACCTCAACTAATCTTAAGGACATATGAGTCCTAAACATGATGTGGCTGACACTAAGCTTGAATGCAAGTGCACTACACACCTAGGAAAAAGCAAAATACTTTTAAAGATGAGGGCTGAATGAACATTTTATACACCAACTTAATCGCTGCTGATTGCATGAAGTGAACCAGACAAGGCAAAGAAAAATGGTGATGCAAGTAAATGGATGGCGCCATGTAACTTACCATTTAAAAGGTTTTGTTCTTTTGTACTTTACAACACTGAAGTGGTATTAACATATTGTTGTGCAAAGGCTAGTATAGCTTCTAAATCTTTGTGTGAGCTTTAATCAGCCAGTAGAATCACCCCTCATTTTATCTTAAGAAGAATGGTGTATTAGCAGTCAATCAGTAGTTAACAATCTGATCCACCAAAAACTTTTACCTTTACATCTGGATCTCGACTGGTGCCGAAGTGTGCCACAATCAGATCCACTGCTGTGTTCACGGCTTTCACCAAAACTGATGAAAAAAATAAAGCGTTTGTCAATTTTTTACAGTTGCTGTGTCTTTGCAATGAATGTCACTTTATGTAAGTGTCTTTTCTTCTTGTAATGTTCTACTATTTGGTTTCTCTGTTTTAACTTCCTCTAAATGGGACATGAGAGGCATTAAGGTCCAAATTTAGCACAAATTATCAGTATCCTTCACTGTCGTGCTTGCAATCTGGATGAATTAATTGCTAGCTTTTAATATAGTGTACATGACAACCAAACTGTGCTTCTTGGCTAGTGCATCTGTTTGATAAGTAACACAGTGTACCTGAAGCAAAGGTAAAAAAGGCTGTGTAAATCTGTCCCTCTGGGCCCTAACAAGCTCACTTTAGCAGTGTGGATGTTGGTTCAGTGCAGGAAGGTAAACCTGGATGACAACCTGTTGCCTCAAGAGACCTTGAATTACACTCCTCAGTGTCAAGTGGCCTTTCTGCAGTGAGAGGCACTTAATTTATGCACCTGTCAACAACATCATTTTATCCCTGTTTTTCCTTGTCAACAGAAATGGGATTTTCCAAACTGTAATCTGTGATTTTTATCCGATTCTGTCTGCGGTGTAGCAGTATTCTAAAAAAACTTTTGCTACTCACAGTACAAACCACAACTTAAATGTCATGACTTACATTTTTTACACCAATCTAATAAGATATATGCAACATATTAATATAATCTATAATATATATCTAATATGCAGCATATTAGAAAGGAATTAAAGTTTAGATTCAAAATCCCCAAAGAGATGCACAGAGATAGAGACAGTAACAGAGACAGACAGGAAGTCTGGAACCAAATCATGACTAACAACTCCATTTAATTGATTTGTTTGTCTGAGATGCAACCTTGTCCAGCAGGGGACAGGACAGCAACTCAAAGTCATTGTGATCTTGTTTATAATTTATTGTTGCACAAGGTTCTGTGATGCTTAAATGAAAAGGTCTGAAATGGACATTGGACAGAGGTGAAAAGAGAGACTGAAAACACCAGAAAGGCTACCCAATCTGCTGAGACTTTTCTGGCCATTTTAATTCTAACTTACTATATATAGTAGCTGCATTGGAACAATCTCTTTTTATAACCTGTTATCATGCGATCATCTGCTTTCATCTCCGTGACAACTTAGCAACTCCTACCACTGAGTAGAGCCACAAGATGTGGCTCAGAAACACCAAGTAAGGTGATGCGATGAGATTTGTTTGTTAAATCTCATCGCTGTTTTTGATACTATGGAGGTCAGCAACATGATGTTGTTTTAATATCAACTACATCACAGAAATTCTCAAAAAAATAAAAGTATTCTACAACCAGTTCTTGCTTACAGTCTGAATAAATGCTGTATTTACGTTGCACCAGTCTAGAGTGAGTGTTTAATCAGCTCTATACACACACACACACACACACACACACACACACACACACACACACACACACACACACACACACACACACACCTCTCTTCTGCGTCAGGTCCACTGAGATGTGGGACTGTGAGGAAGAGCAGGTGGAGGAGGAGGTTGATGCATCTGGGGAGAGGCAAAACTCTTCCGGAGGCTTCTCGGTCAGAGAGAAGTAGTCCGGCAGGAAATCGCTGTAGATCTGCTGCAGCTTAGTTGATTGGCTCCCTGCTAAGACACACAAACAAACGTGTGATGGTCAGACACACATATAAACACACACCACCATTTCAAAAGCATAAGAAGCCCTTAGCGATCCTTAAGAATGCAACACTTTTATAAATCTTTAACAACTGTTCTCCATGGATGAACCCTGCAGCAATAATTTGTGATTTTACCCTCAGATAATGCTTTCTTTGCACCTTTAACTCTTTAAAAAATACAAAGATACTAAGTATCTACTTTTCAAACATCTTCATAATCCTGCATTCGTTCCAACACTGTCAGTAAAATCATGAGCACCATTGAGCCGTCCCAGTGTGGGGCCAGAGGAGACTGAAGGGAAATCAAACACGTTCCGTCTGACAGGTCGAGATCCCCGCCTTTTCTGGGTTCCAGGTTACCAGAGAGGGGCCTGATCCTGCAGAAGAGTGGCCACCTGAGACCCTCTCCAATCCCAGAGGGTTTCGACGACGGTACTCCCTCCATTTGAGAGCCTGTGGAGAGAGGTGGTGTGCTGAGGGGAGGTGTTAGGGTTATGATCAAGGGGTTGGTGGTCGGGTTAAAGAATGGATTAGTGAAATATATGGGAGAAAAGGAGATGAAGAAGGGCAAGTGGAAAAGTTGAAGGTTTAGGTGAAGGAGAAGATTTAAGTCCATGCATGAAGGGAGAGAAGAAACAGACAACAGTAAGAATGTACAAGAGCTTAGCTTCTTACATTAACACTGAATTACACAGAACTTAATAACTTTCATACAATGGAAATCCCTGCCATCTGTTGTCTTATCAAGGCAGCAAGACACTGTGAAGATGAGGCGTATCATTCTTGGGGCTGACTGGTGTGTAGAACGAGTGAATGTGCACCACAACAAGTGATTTCAAAGCAGGTGTTTTTAATTAATTGTCCATGTACAAATACTTGAGAGTTTACTGATCTTAGACTGGTAGTTGCAAATGACTTAATGTAAACATGTTGCTGCTTTTATCATCAAAAGACCAATAGTTGCAAGGAAGCAGTACAGTGGTAAAGATGAGCAAAACAGGAAAGAGAAAACAAAATCGTAAAGTTAAAAGAAAAAGCAGTTTGCTTTCAGAGCAAAAGTAGCTTTCTGATGAGAACATCCTCTGAATACATCTTTAAGCACATACTAGAATTATTTTGGAACATACCATTATGTGTCCTGGCTCCGGGGCCTTGGCTTCCCTCCACATGCTTTCCAGAATCCAGACAGCCCAGCGGGCTCAGCATGTCAGTGTTGAGTGCTGGTAAACTAGGCAGAGCTCCATGATGGAAACAGTGGCCCTGCACAGCTGGCAGCATTGGCGGCACCATCCCTCTCTTCACCCCCAGGGATGGAGGTGGAGGGGTAGACGGTAACGTTACTGAACCCCCTCCATGCTTTCCTGTCGGTGGGGTGTGCAGGGGGCCGGGGCCAGCTGAAAGTGGGCAGGAGAGGCTGTGTTGCGGCTGAGGGCTTGGGGTGCAGGTGGAGCAGGTCCCAGAGCTGAGCGCCCCCTGGAGCCGCACGGGGGAGTAGCTCCCAAGAGGTGAGGGTCGTACTGATCCAGGTGGAGGGGCTGCTGCAGTCCCCTGGTACCTGTACACATTTTCAGCTGCATCTACGCTGTCCTCCCCCACCGGACCTCCAGAGCCAGAACCAGAACCAGAACCAGAGCGGGTCTGCATCCCAGAGACGTAGCCTGTGAGCAGGGGCAGCAGAGGCTTGGGCTGTGGGGGTTTAGAGGCGAACTGGTGGTGGAAGGTGAAGGGCTGGATGGGGAGGGTGGTTGGCCTCTGGTCTTTAGTGTAGCGGACCACCACCGGGCGGCTGTCTGAGAGACCAACTGGATTAGCACAAGAAGCACAAAAGGCGTGGTGACAAGTACTAGTTAGTTTTTGTATGTACAATATCATAAAAAAAAAAAAACGTGTCTCTGACAGCAACAATTAACAAAGTAATATGTATAGGAGAGGCAATCAAGGCCACAATCACCTCTCTAACCAGAAACCAAACATTATAACATTATACGTAGGATTTATTGCCATTAGAATGCATTAGTTTTATGTACATCTATCTAATAAACTGGCAACTGAGATTAAAATGGACATTTTCCACAGTAGAAGATAATAAGTAATATATTATTTCAGTTCAGTTTTCAACATGGCGGCCGGGTCATGCAGATGCCATTATTTACACTAGGGGTAGTCAGAGGAACATTTGTTTTTCATAGAATATCAGTCTAATGTGCTACTGTCAGGATAGAGTGACAGTTTTAGCAAATATGAAAAAAGTTATTTTAAAAAAAGTTGCCAACTGAACCTTTAATTTAGAGGTACAATAGATAGGCCTAAGTATTTTCATTTTTTAAATCTAAAGTCCAAAACCACAAGATATTTTCAATTGACAATAATATGAAACAACGCAAAAAATAATTATGATTAGTTCTTAGTCCTTTCAGCACTTAACTGTATAAACATGAAGGTTAGAATTGAAACCAAAAACACAGACAAAGCATAACAACCCTTATCACAGACAACACTGCTCTGACAGACCAATGTGGACACACACGCACACATTCAGAGAAACACACAAAGACTAAACCTGAAGGCACTGCGTCAGGAGACACCAGCGAAGAGAAGCCTTTTTCTGCACTTCTTCTCTGACACAGTCAGTATCACAGTGTGTTTTATATAGTCTATGGTTTTATCGTGTGTGTGTGTGTGTGTGTGTGTGTGTGTTTCTAGATCCAGTGCAGTGTAGAGCAGACAGAAGCGTGTGTGACGTTGACGGTATTGCGCAAGCTGTTTGTCACTCTAGCCAGCCCAATGATGCCACCTGAGCTGGGTGCAGTGACATCTCACGGCCACAGAGGGCGACATTGAGCTGCTGTATAAACATGATGAAGGAGGGAGGAGGGAGGAACACTTCCCACCCAGCAGGCCTGAGCTCCCACTGGGGAGGAAAGAAACAAACCTTCTCTGTCTCTCTTGTATCTGCTCCGTCATCCCTCTAATTGCCATTTCTTTCCTTTTTCCTCAGCTCTCTTTTCCTTTCCACACCCACCTCTTCGCTCTCCCTTTTCCATCAGCTTCTTCTCTGCCTACTCTCTTCTCTTTGTCTCCTCTTTCACATTTGAATCCATTAGACAGCGGAGGCTTTTCCTTTGCAACGCCACGCTCCATGTTAGCATCATTAGCGAGCAAGCTGCTTCCCAAAGGCTTTTAAAAAGGCCTGCATGCTGCGGTGAAACAACCCAGCTGACTCAAGTGAAGTCTGATGAATAATATATGTACCAAGATGCTGAACAGTGCCTCATTATAATCTTAAATCATCACAGTCTATATGAATAAAGTGTTAGTAACTGAAGAGGATGTTCGAGGTATGTGTAAGACCTTATTCTTAGGGATGACCTATTTCCTCAAATGTCTATATCCATCTTTCCCTTGCCTTCCATATTGTCATTGTTTCCTTGGTCTCGCTGCTTCAGTCATCTAACAAACCACTTTTGAACAACATAAAGCAAGTGGGGAAGTGCTCTTTTGTTTTAGGGCCTGAACTGTGAAAAGAAAATCCTTCTCATCCAGCAGTAGGCAACTGTTACATACTGTATATATTTTACTAGGTATGGTGAAAGGTATGTGATGAGTTGGGGCTATTTTAATACCAAAGACCAAGGGAATCAGGATGCATAGTATCCTGGATCCATGAAATAACTGGCATCTAAAAATAAAAATGCCCCTGCCTCTATGGGAATTTAACATAGGGGTGTACTTACTTATGCCCCCTATATTTTAAGAAAGAACATTTATTTATTTACAATACATTATTCATTCACAAAGAAAACTGGTGTCGTTAAAGGTTGGATTTTTCCTAATTTTTTCAATTAAGGCATTCAAATTAATTTCCAAAATATTATTTTTTATTCTTATTGTACATTAACTTTAGCATGGGTGTATTCACTTATGTTAAGCACTGTAGATGTTGGAACCAGTGATCTTTTGGCATTTTTTGCTTTAAAATCCAACTTTTGCATTTTTTTAATTTGTCTAATTTTTGCTCAATTTCTTTAGTCAGTATTACAATATCACACCTGATTTACTAATAAGTTATTAGCTGTTTGGGAAGTAATTACTGACTTTTAAAAGCTCTCTATCTCTTTCCTATTTTTTTTTTTTACAAAGATCTTCCGACTTCTGTCTGGGGTTTGGATCTGTCCAGAAACAAACAAACACCGGTTCCCTTTTACAAAAAGGTAAAGCTGCCACCATCTCTTCTTTTTCTAAGCTGATTTGTCTAAACAATTAGTTGAGTTGTTAATTAAACCTCACCATAACAGCATGATGAATTTGTATAAAAGGACATTCCTCTCATGGTGCACCCACTCCTAACTGTCCCTGGTCTTATTCCAATGGAATTCCAAGAACTCACTGTTTGCATGTGTGTGTTTATCTAACCCAGACACACGCAGCAGGCAGCTGAGATTGAGCTTCTTAAGGTGGTGGTGGTGTTCTAAACCAATCACAGTGGTGCCTCCATGCAAAAAGTCTTTTCCAATAAAAGTGATTCTGCACTCTACAGAGAAAACCATTCCACTGTTTTATCAAATTATGAGGGACAGTTTGAGGGCCCTCCAGACTTCATCAGAGTCTGGAACCTTGATGAAGGGTGAGAGCGTGACATATGAGCTGAAAACGTTCTGTCATCTAATGGAATTAGGGTTTAACAGACAGTGTTAGTCACCAAGACCCTGCTTCTTTGTGCACTGTTACAAGCCAACAGTCTTCCTCATGTATTCTCATGGCCTCGTGCACTTGCCTGCACCATTTTAGTCCCATGAACTACAATGTTTTCCCTCGGGATACATGTTCTTTATTTTCATGCAGGTGACATCTTTGAAACTAAATAATTGGTGTTTCAGCAATGTACTTCCTAGAGATCACTTTGTAGGCAGCACCGTGATATATATATTCCATTGATTGTGATCTTGATCTTAATTATGGCCAATAATTTACCTAAAGTTTCTGTAAGTGGAAGTTTACAGCACACAGTCCTTTATATATTTATCAAATTTGTATAGCAACTCAAGGAGTTTAATTGCTCAGTACGTTTTTTCATGATGTACATATTTAAACTTCTTAGTCCATATTTAAACTTCTTTGTTTTATTATTCTTATTTTATTCTTATTCTATTCATTCCAAACAAAATAAATTGCATCACGCATCATAGTATTTTATTCCAGAAAAGCCCATTGCATTCATTAATCCAAACTAGGCCACAAAACCGAGTCACAAAATAGACACAAATTGAGCCAGAATAAAAATGTGCTCAGTGTTTTAAATAATCAAAAGCATAGTGTACAGGATGCATATACATAAAGGGGTATTGTTTCAAGCTTATTTGACTCTATGATTAGTTCAATAAATATATCATATTGTTTTAGGAAATGTAGTCTTTCATCTGTCTCCCTCTGCAGAGAGGCCAGGATGTGGCAGGGACATAATACATCTTGTTTTGTTATTACTGAGTGCTGTTCAGTGTTGGGGAGTAACGGAATACATGTACCGGTGTTACGTATTCAGAATACAAATTATGAGTACCTGTATTCCATTACAGTTACAATGTATATAGGTGATATTTATAATACAGTTACATTGAAATCAATGGATTCTATGATGATACTTTACTCTGTTTAACAAGTTGACTCACTATCTAAATGAATTAAGGCAACTCCATGCATTTCCCAGAAGCCTCTATATAAAAAAATTTGCTTTTTGCGTGATCACTGATAGAGGTAGAGATGGAGCTGGAACCGGCACAACATAGCAAGGGCAGGAATGAGTTTCTATCTTTGAGATACAAACAGAATTTCAAATTAAATACATAACCGGGAGAACGAAATATAACTGTGCAGTGCAAGTACAAGTTCTGCTTGTCAGCAACCATACTCCTTCCAGCGTCCAAATTACTCCACCTCCAACCTGAAGCATCTTAAAGTAAGTTTTTTTTTTAAACTAGGGTAGTTGTCTACTGTAGTTTAACTGGTCATCTTGCTATTTTATAGTTGTATCAGGTACCTGCTTAGTTGGCGTGCAACTTTACATTCTCCTAGGTGCTGATTTACTAGCCCCAGAGCCGTTGAAAGACTGACTAGCCCCGTTTGACATGCTAGCTAACGTTAGCTAAAATTAACTCGTGGTAGACTGTGGTAAGATTTTTGTAGTAGGCTATGCAGTTTGGGACTACAAATACAAAAAAATCTATCTGCTTGTTTATGTACACATTCAGCCAGTTGGCACATAAGAACACACCAGAGTAGGCATGTTTAGTAAGAGGTATTTGAAGGCCACATTCTACACTTATAAAATGCAATTCAATGTGGAAGTAATCCACGTATTCAGAATACGTTACTCAGATTGAGTAGCGTAATAGAATACGTTACAAATTACATTTTTGGGCATGTATTCTGTATTGGAATATGTTTTGAAAGTATCCTTCCAAACACTGGTGCTGTTCTGCTGCCACTAACTGACGTGAAGGTGTTATTTGTAGAATTTTAACACCAATTAATTACTTCCTCACATACGAACAATGGCAGCTGTTACTGGTCTCCATGCTGCAACTGGCAGTCGGGGCTCCTGAGTTACGATGTCCTAATTTTGGGAAACAAAAAATGATGTCATGCAGGACTGGTTGTTTACCAATTTTGTAAAAGTTCATCACCTCTCGTCACCAAATACCAAGTCAAATCACCTGTCAATGAGAGCAAAGAGATAAAACACCATTAGCATGAAGAGGCTTCTGTAACTTTCTTTGACCTTCCCTTGTTTTT
Source organism: Percina caprodes (assembly GCA_013375575.1). Lineage (NCBI taxonomy): Eukaryota > Metazoa > Chordata > Actinopteri > Perciformes > Percidae > Percina > Percina caprodes. Next base: position 5,845,014 of record JABXJD010000018.1, on the reverse strand, counting down.
GTGCATACAGGTTCTCTAGATAAATATAAAACACAGAGCCGCACACACACATTCACACACAGCCGACGCACACGCAGCTCAGTATGTTGATGGAGAACTCAGCGGGGGGTTTCTCTGCACCTTTATCTCCTCTCTCACTGGATTGTTATTCAGAGCACGTTTGGCCCACTTCAACCGTTCATTCCCTCTAAAGCTGAGGCTACACAATCTGCATCACTCTGCTCTAAGTACATCCATACATGCTGCCACAAGGGTATTTTCTCACACAGACAAAGCATGTCTAAACATACAGAATACAACAAAACCATACACATACCATACAACCACAGACACAGCACACAAAATGTCCAAAAATTGAAGTAACGCTCCCACAAATACGTTTATTATTACAATTACTGTGGCCCTACACGCTGCAGTGTGTTCTTGGGAATCAATATTCTTTTATTCAACCAACACCAAAACAATATTAAACAACAATACTGTGTTGTACGTGGATAAATTCAGCGAATTGGTAAGAGACTTATTTTTCCATGAAATATCATCAGTGCAGCCACATGGCAGGTCATATTTTCAAATAAGGCCAGTTAAAGTCAATTACTAATTTGTAATTTAAGCAGAAGTAGATGAAGCAAGAAAAGCAGACTGTGGTGAATCCACTGATCGGCAAATATTAATGGTCTCTAACAGATTGTACAGTTTGTACTTTTAAAGATTCGCTAAATCAGTATTTTTTTTTTATCTTAACAAAGATTCAAATTACTCTGTATAATATGAAAGATGAACCCATGGCGCGTCACTCTGTAGCTCTAAGAAGCAATTTTTTTTCCTCTTCAGGAGTTGGTGAACGATATTCAAAAGTCATATTGTGCTATATGATGAGTCATGCACAAGTTCAAGGAGCTGATGGGATCACATTTCACTGCAATTATACCCTATAGTATACCTACGATTACATGTGACAAATAAAAATTTATTGATTATGTTTTCATTATTATTTTTATCGTTATGTTCATTCGTTAACGCTGCTGCTGCCTGTGTGAATAGGCAATTGTTTGCAAACACATACAGCTGGAACACATCGCATGCGCAAGTGTCACGTAGCATAGATACGTGCCTGATCGTGCGCTTGGCCATTCATAGCGGACGCATATTTCTACGCTCTCTCTCTCGCTCTCTCTCTCTCTCTCTCTGGTAATTGTTGCCTATTTGCTGCTGTGTGTGTGTTTGTGAGTGAGTGTGTGTGTGTCTCTCTCTCTCTCTCTTTCTATCTATCGCGTGTCTCACTGTGAGAAGTCAAGACAGCCAAAATCACCATAAACCTGGCTGTTTTATTTTGAAATGTGTTTATTTTGGTAAAATATCCGGCTGCACTGTGGTCTTCCTGTATGTGATTATCTGCCTGGCTTGACTCATCACGCAAGAAATAGAGGAGACGCCGAAACTATTGCTGCAGCCTGCAGGCCTCCGCGGATGCTATGTGAATGTTTTGCGCCCGGTGTGGCGGGACACATTTGATGACATGGGCGCTGAAATAAAAATAGCTGCTATGTGGCGGTGTGTTCCAGCTGTTAGACATAACAACTGTCTAAAGCTATAAATATTTCAGGGCTGTGCCTCTGACATCTTATTTTGGTGTTCCTCTGCCCCTTTGTGGGGCTTTAGGTCTGTGGTTGTATCTGTGGCGCAACTATCTTCACTCCATTTTGTATAAAGGATGACTTCATAACATCTGTCCAGGGATTAAAAAATAGCCTCTTAGCTAACTCTGGTGCACTTACAGCAATGCACTCTCCCTGTTAAATAAACCAATAAATAAATAAATCTAGTAAGAGGTGACGTACCTTCCGCCTTGGCCCTGGTCTCCCTCGCCCCCTCCAAGTGTCGCTCAATGCTGCCTTGACTGTAACATCTGTTAAAGGGTACAGGTGACAGGCTGTGACTGTCAGCCTCCACATGCTGCTCTAGGATCGGAGAGAAATCCACAGAGGAGTGGGAGTGGGTGGAGTAAGTGGAGGAAAAAGGGTCTGCAGCTGCCTTCAGCAACGGCGAACCTCCATTTTTCCGTTTGCTTCTCGCGATCTCTGCGAAGGAGGTGACTCGTGGAGGAGGAGGCGCGGTCGGGGTCAGTGCGGCGCCCTCGCTGAGCCGGACTGGGCAGCTCAACATACGCTCCAGAGATCCGAGCCGAGGAGATGGAGACTTGTCTAGGTTGCGGTCGTAGCTGCGAGAACGGGGACGGCTTCCTGAGGAGGCTCCAATAACACCCTGGCCAACCACAGGGGGGGAGATGTTGACGTACACCTGGCCTGCAATCACGGCGGGAGCAGCTTCAGCTCCACCAGCTGCCTTCTGATTCTTCTTCTTCTCCTCCTCCTCCTCGTCCTCTTCATCCTCATTCTCATCATCATCATTTCGCTGAACGAGGAGAAATAAGGAAAGAAAGAACACAACAGTCAAAAATAGTTTATCAGATAAATCACATTACCAAACCGTGGTTTATAGGTGAAATTACTTAAAGGGTTCTTAAATAATCTTTAGGGCAACAAATCCACAGCAAACCAATGTCCTGAACTGCCTTTATGACACCTTTTTGCTTTGACACAGTGGCACCGTTACTGTCTAACATCCTTTAGTTCTACATAACTAAAATAATCCTCAAGACATGATTTTAGATAACCCCAGACAGTGGCTGTGTTCTAAAGTGAGCCAGTGCCAGACTAATACCAGTGCCATGGCTATTTTAGGTGCAGGGTAATTGTCATTGTCACAGAGCCTGTAGTTTAGTTGGCAGTTTAACTGGTACTTGCCTATCTTGCTGTAAGGGCTTGGGCCCATCCTACATCCAGGAAATGGTTAAACCATACACCCCAGATTGTCCACTACGCTCTGCTACTGACAATCAGCTTGCTACTCCCTCAATACAAAGGGTGCCTGGCTACCGCTCAACAAAGTCTTGACTGTTTGCTGTCCTCCACAATGGTGGAACAAACTCCCCACTGACATCAGGACAGCCGAAACTCACATTGCACATCTTCCGTCACAGACTGAAATCTGTTCGTACTGCACCTTGGCCCATAAAATATAAATATAAAATAAATACATAAACTCTTTAACTCTTTCTGCTATTGTCTCTAAATTAACGCATGAAGTACATCCGCATATTTGATGAAATTGATGTATTTTGTGGGGGTGTATCGACATGGTTGAATGCACTTTTTGTAACTCGCTTTGGAGAAAAGCGTCTGCTAAATGAATAATGTAATTCATTCCATACCATTTAGTTTCTATTTGTGCCACATATTTGTTTTATTTCCTATGATCATAGATATTTTCTATGATCATTTCCTTTCTTGTTGAGTATGATGTAATTTGACCAAATAACTTTTAGCTATGCATTATCTATGCTTGCTATTTTGTTGTTCTACTTGCCTTCCCTACTCAGACTGTATTTGAATTACTTAACAAAGTAACAATTACTTGATGGTGTAAATTAACTTGATGTACTGCCTTAACTTGATTAATTATGCATACTGCCCGCAGCAAGCTGTGTTTTTTAAGATACAAAATAACTGAAGTAGAAATTGAGTGAGAGAAAAAAAATATTTTTGTTTTCACTACATTATTCAATCATCTTACTTCTTTAAATAAAAATTCTTCAGTTCTACCTTGCAACAAATGCTGCACTTAAATGTGTTCATTTCCAAGGATTATTGTGTTCTATGTTTTTCTGTGTCCTGTTTTACAGACAATTAGCTGGCACTATTTTGCACACAGATTAACAGCACCAAAGAAAGGCTATGTTTTCTGTGAGTTCCTGATCATTAACATTAAGCACACTGACAACAGGAGAGTGTTAGTTGTAGAGGTAACGAATGTTTCCACTTTATCTCTATTTGATCAGGCAAATATAATGAAGCAAGGCTGTGTGCAGGTAGGATTATAATAATTAATAGTTAATTAAATTTTGTTGTACACTGACTTTAAGTGGACTTTACGTTGAACTGTATTTTGATTATATGTATTATGATGATATAAAACGTTAACATTTTACCAACTGCCAAGCAAATTGTAATAAAAGTCTTGAATAAAAAGTGTGATGGGTTTGTTGTGATCAAAGGAGAACATCAATTTGAGTATATTTTTGTGTAATCTTACAAACATAGACATATATGATTTCATGATATATTATAATGTAATTATTAGCGCTAGGTATTGTTTGAAATGTTTTACAATCCCAATATGATACCTGAATTTTGGTGTCTGTACTTTTATTTTATCTTTATCATGCAATGTATCGAGCCGCTATCCACTCCAACCTGCGTAACTTATGGTTGATATTTGATCAATCAAATGAATTAAATACAACGTTTTAATAAAAATAAATATGTACAGTAAATGAACACAGTATGGACCTGTGCATATGGTATTAGCCATTTTCACGAACGTTCCGCTGTGGAGCCAATAAAGCATCCTGTTTTATGGAATAAAAATTGTTAAAACTAGTAGTATGGTAGGATTCTTCACTCACCCTAGTTGATTCTTCATCTTCTTCATCTTCGTCTTCTTCTTCCACACCCAGCTCATTAGCTCTCTGCCGGAACAGAAAGTACTCGTTGGGCTGGGTCGGAGTGGGGCTGCCTTTGCTGTGCTCATCGGAGCAGCTGTTGACTGAGGAGCCTGCGGGACTTGGGGACGACTGGGACGACAGGTCGCAGGTGACCAACTTGTAGTAATTCTGGGTGGCGACAACCAGGCGTGCCTGACTCTGCAGACAGGAAGCAAGGTCTCCGGATGATCCAGAGTGTGGAGGGTGGTAGGAGTTGCAGTTGGCATCGAGGTCAAGAGCCCCTTGGTGCTCCACGGCACAGGAACAGGTGGAGGAGGTGGACAGGTGTGATTCACGGATGAAAGGGAAAGTGCCGCCCAGACAGGAGGGTTGCTGCTGTGGTAAAGGAGGTTCAGTTGGGGATGTGTGAAGGTCCAAATAGAAAGCCCCTCCAGTTGAGTCTCGCTTGTTTCCTGGTGGATCAGAAACAGATGAGGTGCGGGAGTGGTCAGTAGAGCTGTTGAGGTTGGTGTGCCCAGAGACCGGTAGCTTCTCTGGAATACTGTTGTTCAATTTGTTGTAAATGGCGCTGAAGTTCACGAGCACGCCGTCCGAGCTGTTGCAAGAGGAGTCGCTGCCGTAGCCCTGCTGGCATTCTGAGAAAGGCTCCGTGAAGGCTTCAGGGAAGTGCTGAGGGTAGTTCTGAGAGAGTGCACAGCAAGAGCAGTGCTGTGTGGAGGAGTTGGAGGAGCTTCGCCCACACTTCATAGGATCATCCTTATCTTCTCCATCGTAATCGCCCCAGTCTTGCTCTCCACAATCCATGGACATGTTGGAACCGCTGCTGCCGTGGCGCAGCTGGCTGTCCAGTCCCAGAATGTCCAGGTCCTCCAGGTGGGTGGAGAAATCCGAGGCTACTGCCCTTAGGGACTCCCTACTGCTTCCACCCACTGACCTGTGCAACATAAAGGGCTCAGAAGCAAAGCCAAGGCCATGTAAGTGGAAAGGCGTCATCCCGTCATCGTGGACAGAGTTAGTGTCACTGTGGAGGTGAAAAGAGGAGTCTTCAAAGTAACCACTGAGGTTATCACCATCCTCCTCCTCTTCTTCTTCATCCTCGTCTTCGGTATTCAGCAGGAATGGATTATGACGCAACGGATTCCTGTTCCTCGGTTTGGCTCTGGGTAAAGTGTGAGCCGTGATCAGTTGGTCCTCTGAATTGCTTGAGGTAAACGATGAATCATCACTCGCTGTGCTGCCTCCTCTCCCGCCAACTTTCCTCTCTTTTCCCCCTTTGCGGGAGTCCCAGGAGCCACTTGAGGTCTGGATAAGGCTGCTGTAGAGCAGTGCCTCTCTCTGAAGAACATCTCTCTCGGGAAGGGAAGTGGTGCGACTCAAGCCCAGGTTCTCCGGTGGGATAAACGGGTTACTCCTCTTCAACGATACCCCGCAGTCACCCTTCCGCCCGCCAGACACCTGGCAGTGCACCAGGGGGATGTGATGCACGATCAGGGTCTCGCCTGACAGCTTAGGAGGGCTGTCCATGGTCCAGAAGGAGGAGGGGGTGGGACTGGAGCGGAGGGAGGGCCTGTGTGGGTGAAGGCGAAGGCAGGTGTGTGATTTGTAGAGGGTTGGGGTCACTCTGGGTTTGCTGGGCCCAGCTCTGCAGGGCTGCCAGGGATTTGAAAGGAGAGGTCGGGGAAGTCAACACCGTGGTCAGAGTGGTACATCTGGAAAATACGAAGAGACAGAGAGAGGAGAAACGTTAAAGGAGTAAACAAATACAGGCACCAAAGCACACACACAGGTTTGGGGCTACATGGTCTTATAAAATCACGTAGCGACGGTTCATGTTTTAACCTCAGTTGAGACAAATAAACATAGAGACTTTTGTTTCTATTACTGCTTGCTCTTGGTGGGAATTGGTTTCTGTAAATAACATCACAGAGTACGGTCTAGACCTGCTCTTTTATAAAAAGCGCAATGAGAACTGTTGTTGTGATGTAGCGCTATATAAATAAAATTTAATTAAATTGAATTATTCCAGTCCTCATTGTGTTTTTAATGGCAAATGAGTCCCTTCTTGTCATCTCATTCATTACTTGTGATTTACTCATTACATGTTGTTTATGTTTTGAAGCAACAGATTGTAGCACTATGTCCAGGACAAATTTCCCTTAGGGGACAATAAAGTGTATTCTATTCTATAAGACATAAACACACAAGAAAAAATAAATAATGAGACATACAATAATTTGTTTGAGAAAGGGGTTGGTAAAATAAGATTTTTCTTTTCATCTAGCTCCTTTTTAAGATCATGGATATGTAATGTGATATAGCAAATAATTCATGGTTGGATTATAAAATGTGTCTTTCGATGAGCAAATAAAAAAATGTTAAGTGAAGTTTACCAAAATAAGGTGATCTAAAATAGCTAAAGTAATAGTACATAACTATATCCTCCTAGTCTCATCTGTGCAATGAGCAGGGTGAGTCAGCACCATGTGAAGTGGAAACAGTGAGACACACATACACACACCAAGCAGCTGACTCTTAAACAGAGCTATAAACTAATCCCCATTCACATATTATACCCTAAATGATACACACATACCGATACACACAAGGCACAGCAACGGTTTCCCTCACAATCATCAACACTGGCTGCTGTTGAGATGTGACATGTAGTGGTTTTAAATGTCAATATAAAAATTAGGTGTAGTACTTTGGTGCAATTACAGCCACATATTAGGTCAGGAAAATAATAGCTTCTATCTCATGCTGGTGGTATTATTTAGTGCTTGTGTTTCTTACAGTTAAGACTTCCTTTTCCAAGATGCTTTCTGCATTGCTACAAGATGCAGATGTTAACTAATGACTTTGTTGAAAGTCATTTTTTTCCGATCAGCCTATCTCTAGCTTCCTTATCTAAAATTACACAGAACTCTTAAAGCTTTGTTTTGCAGTAGACAATGATGGGTGTCACACAAGGTTGCATGCAGTATGAAATGAAAACTGCTGGGACACACAGGCAATCTTCTTCCCCATGTGTTAATGGTGGTTTCTAGATGGATGGATATCGCTGTTGCAAAGTCTTTTCATATTTTTTTCCTGTCTTTTCTCCAGCAATGTATTCTAAAGTAGAATATGAGTCGCTTTAGGAATCCAATCTTTTGCTCACCGGATGATAACCTGAACCAGACTAGTGCTAACTAAGCCTTAGAGTAATCCCTCTATTATAGCTGCTTAGTAAAACATAATCTCAGATACAGTAGGTTGATTAAAAGCAAATTTTAATTGAAATTTTGGGAGGAGAAGGCAGGAGCCAAGCCAAAATGTGACATTACATACATTATAATAATGTACAAATACATTTTCACATGGATAATAATGTGCGAGTGATGAGACCTTTATGAGCACGATAACAAGGAGCATAGTGAGTTTTTATAAAGAGAAGAGTGAGGCCAGTTAAGGCTGCAGACTGCCGGTCTAAATGTTAGCAGGGACAGGTTTGCTTAGGAGCAGGGTAATAACTGAGATGCCACTCTTGACAAATGACCTCATTAAGGGGGACTAGAATGGCGTTTCCGGTCAGGTAGGCTCCAGCTTCACCTACACAGAGGTGGAGCTCAACCTTTTGATCTCACAGCTTTTAGTATTTTGGATTGATAAATTATAGAAACAAACATCTATTATTTTAATGTGTCATAATATGAAAGTTTTAATAAACTTCTAATAAAATATATATTTCATGCTTCACTGGAGCAGTTGCCTTGTTCAGTGGCACCTCATAGTTGTTGAGGATTTTTAAATTCATATTCACTACTCAGACTTTTAAACTCTGAGAGAGCTCATATCTTCTGCTGCTCAGATACAGTATCACTCCTACACTTTGCATGAAAATCACAGCACGCATATCATTGATAAAACCAGACCTGACTTTGGGGAATGGCAACTTTTGTAAGTGTCAAGAATATTATAATCTGAATCACAAATTACATTGCTAAACAACTTTTATTATAATAATAATAAATATAGTATTAAAATATTGTTGAAACTACACATATTCACTTTGTTATAATCTGTAGGCTTTACATGCTGTGTAAAACAGCAATTTAATAATGTAAAGCACTTTGCAACTTGGTTTTAAAAATTATTTTTATTATTATTATATTATTATTATTCTATGAGAATACTCTAAACAGGTCAATTTTGTATTGATTATGTAGTAACAGACAGAAAAAGTCTGACATTCTACTAAATCACGGAGGGAGTAAGAGATCTTCTTGTTACATAACAACAAAGTACAAGACTGCAATTAACAGCCAAAAGACAGTAGTAGTAATATTTTCAGACATGTATTACCGTAAATCACATCCCAAAAAAAATCTGAAGTCTGATGGCTCCTGTCAGTATGAAGTGACATTATTAAGATTAGCTTAATGGTACTGACGAAGTCTGTAAGCAACAGTAACACCAGAGACTAGAACAAGTGAGACTAAAATTGGTTTAAGTTATTAGTTGCACGGTCAGACAGGCTCAGTTGTGTAATGTGAGTTCAGACTAGACAGTTGGTGTTGGGAGGACATTAACATAGGCAGTAATGAGAACTGTCTGAGGTTTCTTTTGTCTCACTTTCTTTGGCTTTATTCATATTTTATTAACTGTACTTGTGGATATCGTTGTAGAGAGACCGTAATGTTAGTACATGCCTTTAATGAGTTTTGACACATGACTACATTAAAGCAAATTACATGGACATTGGTCTAAGGATTTTGAAGTGAATGTATGTGTTTTCCACAGAGGAATACACTTTGTTTGCTCTGCTATGGTTTTATGAAGAGGCAGCCCAAACCAGTATGATTCTCCAAAGAGTTTCCGGGTCAGCAACACGAGCCGAGTTCAGCCACGAGGAAATTTCACTTTAACACAATACTGTGTAGTGTGGCCTACATCATTTTATTTGTTTATGTACAGTGTGCCGAGGGTACTTTCATGAAGGTTACTGGGAAGACAAAATGATCACACCAGCATGTTGCATCACCATTTCTTGTATTAACTGACAGAGGAAAACTTGATTTCACTTTGGTAATTTAATATGGTAATGGAGGTAAATTTAGTTAATTCAGCGCCGAGTGGGACTTCAACAAAAGCTCTGACTGCACATCAGACCTTTCCGTTAAACGGATGAGCAGGAAGTCCCTCTCCTTATCTAAAGATAAGAGATGCAATGCAAAGGGCACCTTCCTTTTTCTTCAATATATTATCTTAAGGGAAAAAATATTTTTAAAGATTTGGATGTTTTTACTTTACTGAAACTCTTCCAACACAATGGAGTCTTCTCCTGTTACTATGGTACCAAAAGTCCTCACATGAGACTGTTCTCAGTAACTGGGTTGGATTACAATAATCTAAAGACCTTAGTTTGCAACTAAAAACAATTTTGATAATTCTGGGCCTGTTTTTTTAGAAAGTTATCTTCAGATAGCAGTTTAAACATTTGGCAGATCACTGTGTTAACAAGGACATCAAATTAAGTTCTCCTCCATTTCATTTTACAAAGATGACCCTTAGATAGGTATTCCTAAAAAACAAGGAACAGTAAATTTGAGCAAAAATATGATCTCATAAATGTGTCACTTTCCTACAGGAAACCTTATCTTGATACATTATGTAATTCATTCATCACAACTGCTGTGGTGTGATGCTGGCCTCAATGCTGTCCCTTATAGGAGGACAGATGCATATGGGCTACCAGACTATTCAAGTATTCAAGACACACACAGAAACTAAAACAGAGAAACTTGTGAAAGGGACCGCTGAATAGACTCAGCCATTATGCTCACTTGTTTTGAACACCACAGCCAGAGGAACCATTCATCTTCCAAGAACACAACTCAATAATGGGGCTTTATCATGCTAAACATGCACATAAACTTGTAGGAATTCATCAAACATATCTGAACATAAGACAGACAAAAATACGACGGGCACATGACATCACTTCTCACCAATGCTGCCACGACAAATTCCTCTACATATAGAGAAATACCAACAGGGTTTTCTTTCCATGTCAATACTCTTAATAACAAGGAATTCATTAAGGGTTCATGTAAGAGCCAATTAACTTTGATTTTTCTCCACTAACTCGTCTTTAATGAGTTATTTGGAAGTCCCACCTGATTGTATATCATCATTTTGGAGAAAAGGGTGGTAAATAGACCACTTTATGAAACGCACGCACGCGCGCGCGCACACACACACACACACACACACACACACTATGAGGAGAAAAGGAAAGCAAAGCTGTAACAAAGGACATCCTTCTGCTTATATCATCAGGGCTGCACTTCCAGGAATAAGACTGAGCCTGGAAGGGAGGAGGTTATCCAAGTGGAGGCACACCCTAGCCAGGGGGGGAGAGACAGATGACACTGCCAAGGAGATGAAAATTACGACGATGGATAAATCACACTCACAGTGGGTCTATTTGTATATTAGAATAGGAAAGACGACAACCTTTATTTGTAGAAGCCACAATAGTTGATACATTCCAAAATACACTGGGAGCAGTAAGTCCATTTTTATTGCCCTCTAGCAGGAAATTAATACAAATTAGCTGGAGGGCGAATAAGGTTGTTGTTGTTGTTTGACTAAAAAAATGTATGTCCTGGGATTTCTACTTAATAACTCACACTCACTAACGCATATTATCTTACTATTATTCCTCATTAATCCAAAATGAAGCACAACCATTTCAGCTAATTAAATCATACCAATATTTTACATACTGATACAGTACAACCCATCTATTTGACGTGTCTGTTGAATCTTATCTTGATTGCTCCTTTATCTTACTTCAATGAGTGAACAGTCAGGTTTAATGTGACTGTGTCACTGAAGTAGGTCATACATTAATAAATGTATTATACCATCTGTAAGATTTCTAAAAAAGTGTACAATGTCCGTATGATGGAGATAACCCTGAAATAAAAGAGTAAAATGAAAAATGAACAAAAATCATCCTTGCATTCTCATTTCCAGTCTCTTAAGCCCAAAAAAAAAAACTAAGCTGAAAACCTTGGCAGTGCTATGGATGCAGCACAAAATGTTAACAGGTGAGATCAACTTTCCATCACCTTTAAAATACAGTGCAGATGTGACCTGACATGCCCAGAAAAACCTTTTTAGGTTAAAAGGCTTCTTGACATTTAGGTTAAAACTAAGCTTAAATTTGTCAGAAAAGGGGATGTTTTCTGTTAGCTGTTAGGACCTTCTTTACACGGAAATACATTTTAAATTTTGTCAAAAAACAAGTTACTGTAACCTAAACACGGCGAGAACAGACCTCCACCAAGGCAAACGAGTTAAAAAATAAAGTGAAAAATAATTTGTGGTGAACTGGCAAGTTGAACAACACCAGCCAAAGGTCACAGACATTTTGCTGCCCTGTTGGTTTTGGTTACCTATATCCTAAACAAACTCTGTTCAGAAAGTCTCTTTTTTCCTCTTGTCTCCTGCACCAGTGGTAAGACAGTACCACTGGTGTAGCTGTCTGGTTGTTGAGTTACAGGCTCTGTGTGTGTGTGTGTGTGTGTGAATGAAAAGAGCTTTTGTTTGTTGCACACATTCAGCATCTCACAGCAGTGTCAAATGATGCTGAAAAGGAGGAATGCTGAAACTGATTGAACAATCCTGAAGGTTTCTTGGGACCTTAAGGCTTGTCTCATTACTGCCTACAGCTCAACCAATCACCATTGGTTAAGCAGGTATTCTTCATCTAACAAGGAAGACACAGTATATCAAAACAATCTAGACAAATTAGTAGAGGAGAAAAATAGGAAACAACCTGGAAATGACTCAGTGTCACGGGAAACACTGAGCCATGTATTCAGGGTGCAAGTTTCCCACCAACAGCCACGTTTGTCAAACTAGACACAACTGCAGGTTAAAAATACACATTTTAATAAAGATATCAATCTATAACAAAATTAGGAGTTTAAGCTCTGTAGGAAAACAAACTTAGCTATGTTTGGACTGAGGATGGCACTGGAGGAAAAGGTCATGCTGTTTAAGTAAATTAAGAGGGCTTGCCCTTTCTTTGGCAGCCATTTTAGCACTTCATAGACTCCCTCCTTCACTTGTCAGGCTCAGCTTAAAAATGTCAGACTTAGTTAAGATTTCATCAGTCTATCTATAAGCCTCAGCTATACTTCGTCTCAGCTGTGCTTTATGCTGAATGGCGACATGTGGATCATAACATGCATATTAACCTATCAGCATGTTATGTTTGCATTCATCTTAAAGTGCAGCTCATTTTTAGAGGTATTCTATTTCCAAACCAAGTCTTGGACAAAATATTACAGTAAAGGGGGTTCACCAAAGTAATTTTGATGAATTGTCTGGGGATCATGAATGTCTAAACCAAATTGCATGACAATCCATTACTCAGGGCTCTCATGAGTTATTTCACTCTGGACTGAACTATAGACAGACCAACACTGCCACCCTTAAAGCTGTGCTGCTAGCATGCCTAAAAAGAGATTAGTAGCATCAGAAGTTAATTAATTTATGGCTCTCTATACTACTTCTTTATTTTTGTGTGATTGTTCTGTGTTCAACTAGAAAGCTTAAAGCAACACAGGTGGCATTGAATAAGCTGGTGTGAACTGATGGCCACATTGCTGATACAGTGAAATTAGAAGCCTTGTTGATCATTTTTGGAGAACGCTCCCATCCCTTGGCCTCCTTTAAGCATGTCAAAAGTCTGGACCAGCTACAAAACATGATTGCTAAAGCTGACCCAATCCCAAAGCACGGACTCACAGGCTCACGGACTTTGGTGCGCCTTCTCACAAAATTCGTAAGGGCTTAGGGTTGTCCCAATGTCGACTTTGAAAGGGTGTGAGGGTTTGAGTATACGTTTACCGAACCCTTTCCACGAGTCTGCATCGATGCAGACTTCACCAAAGGGAATTACCCACAGTTCAAAGCGTTTACCGTGGAGACCATAGGGAAATCCGGAAATTACAAAGGTAAACAAGAGCACAACACACGACCACAGAACGGAACAGACTGGTTGACCAGTTGTAAAACAAGAATATGAAAAAATTTGGAATCAGGCAGCCCTCTCCTGTGCCTTGGCCGTGTGGAGAGCAACAAATGAAAATACCCAAACCGGCAGGCGTCAGCAACATCTTTGTTATTAAACGTCACCAAGGTAATATGATCTTGTGAAGTGCTGTCCCAATCCCCATTTATACCCATCTGAGCCCATGTGGCCTCACACACTCACTCACTTACCACCTGAGATCAATTAAGTCTGTGAGTCTTTGGTCCTTAGTCCTCTGGGCTCACTTTGGGATTAGGCAAGGGATTCGGTTTATTTAAACGGTTTCTTTAAAAGTGCTTTATCAACATCGTTAAATGGCCACCCTAAAGTTGAGTCATTAGTGGAGTTGCACCATCCATCGCTATCCTTCACTGTCCTCTTTGATGCATTTCACATCATGAGATTCCGGGTTTGCTTTGCTTTCTTGCAAAGTCACGACAGTGAACCCTCAAATTAATCCCTTGTACTACCTGTGTGTTCGAGCTAAAGATGAACACATGGCCCTATTCCCAGCTTCGTCATAGGCTTAGTGACATGTTTCCCTCCACACCCATTTCTCTGCTTAAACTGGAAAGCTTAAATGCTTGTGTAATAGTTTCCCGGCTTGCAGTCACCCTTCAGTATTAGTATCAGATGACATCCAGCCGCAGCAGGTGGAATGTGGCAGGTAGTAGCTGTTGACTTAAAATACAAATAAAAACATTTACAGCAGATTAGCTTAATTTTTGCAAAAGAGAATTCTATGCATGTTAAAGCTTTTGTATTTCGCGCAAGGAACGTGATTATTAATATTGGTCTACATGGTACATTTTCTGCAAACCCTGCTACAAACCAAATGTCATATTAAGAACTGAAAACGTGGTGCCTGGATAGCTCACCTTGTAGAGCGTGCGCCCCACCGTACAAAGGCTCAGTCCTTCTCGCAGCAGGTCGGAGTCGAACCTGCGGCCTTTTGCTGCATGTCATTCCCCCTCCCCTTTCACATCTTTAGCTGTCCTATAAAGATAAAAGACCTAAAATGCCCCAAAAAAATCATCTTAAAAAAAAAGTAAGAACCGAAAACATTTGAATTTTAGTTTAAAAGTTTAATCTGGTTGTCCTCCATTTCAAATGAACTAAAAGATTCTGAGTTGTATTAGACTTGCAAGCTATATTCAACTTCATTCAGTGTATGTGTTTATGTGCATGTGTTATACCTTTTCCAAAAGCATGCTAGTTTTTGGTTTTATTTGAATCTGAATCATTAGGATGGTTTAAACATAGGACACATTTCCCCACAAGGATTAATTAAATATACACAAATACCCAAGTTACGGTAATACAAAACATCATGAGGCAAATATACTGCCGCCATCCAGGGCCACGTCGCTCTCTCTCTCTCCTTCTTACTCTTCTCCTCTTTCTCTGGTCCATTTCCAAGCACATCTCACTTTCTTTTCAGCCCTCTTTCGATCCATCATGCTTTTCCTTCTTCTCTCCCATCCCCCCTTAGCCTCACTAAATCCCTGCTCCCCTACTCTCTCTCTGCTTTTCTTCCATCCACTGTATGCACTGCAGTGTAATACGTTTTCCTTTAGCCCACTTCTGCCTCTCTCATCGTGTTTCTCTTCCATCTCTCACCTCTCTCTCCTCCTGTGCACACACGAATATCCAAATAACGACGGACTGCAGATGGTAAGAGCCAAATCGCCTCACAATCCCACAGGACTTTAAGTGTAGGAGGCCACAGCAGATTTCACAACCCAACCCTTTGAGAGTTTGTTTGTAGGAAATACCCGACTAGCATTGCCACTATCGTGCCAACTAATGTTTACTTCCAATAGAGAGAATTTTACTACTCCAACAGCAGGAGACATCCCACTAGAATCAAAAAAAGCTATTTGAGGTGAAATACAAATACAAACAAAATTACATCATCAAATCTGTCAAAACCATTATATAAAATAAATAAAAGCAGTAATAATCACATTCATTATTCAACTCCAGCTTTGAGTGTCTGCCGTGGGAAAAGGAAATCATTGGGCAAGTGTTGAGTTTACTCATCTAAGGCAGAATATTAATCTCTTTATCACACTGTTGTTTCTGCCAGTAACTCTGGAACTGCAAAGGCAGCATTCTTCAGCGATGTATTCAATTCAACTTGAGGCCTGAATATTGAAATTTGTTCTGAACATTTAGTGCATTTGTTGCACTTGCTTAAAAAATGTATTGCCTCTCCCTAGATATTTCTAACCTGAGTCAGCAGCTGAACTACCTCCAGTCATCATGTAATTACAAGACAGCCAAAAGCAAAATGACAATGTCCACACTATGCTGATAGTGTACCGGCACAAATTACAGGTTAGGCCTGGGCGACATTCATCTGGTGCAGCAATTAAAACACACACACACACGCACACGCACACACACACACACACACAACCAAACTGTAAGCTGAAACTGTAAGCTTAAGGTACAAATTCTCATTTGTGCCGCTTTCAAATTAATGAAAAATAACAAAGGGTGTGTGTGTGTGTTGCAGTGATACTACTAAATATGACTTGTGGTACTTAACATTATGGTGTTAAGATGTGCAATGATAGGGTACTGTATATATATATATATATATATATATATATATATATATATATATATATATATATATATATATACACACACAGTGCAATACGAGGGGGCGGATGTGCTGTGGGTTCTCTTCTGTTCTTCTGTGAATGTGAGGGTAAGTGGGGGAGGTATTGTGTGTGGTTATTAGATGTTTATTGTAGCATTGGATGAGATAATGTATGATTGTGATTCTGTGTAGGTTAACTGTATGCTTATTGTGCATGTGTGTGTGAAGTATAGCTATTGGTTTCTCTCGAATGCCCAAGACAAATTCCTCCTATAGGACAAAATAAAGGCTTATCTTATCTTTATTTTGACTCTATATCCCACTGTGGGATGAATAAAGTATAATCTAATCTAATCTATATTAAGTACATGTATCAGCAGCAGAATATACTTGAATATCAAAAGTAGCAGTACAGTGGTAATGTTTTAATCAAGTTGTTTGGTGAACACAATTTAGTAAAACATGTTTTTTTAAATGCAATGGTTACAGTACAGTATTTACTGCATTAATGGCATCAGTGGGAATAGGATTATAAAGTTTAGACAAAAAAGGCTTTTGGGTAGTTATAATTATTTTGTTGGGGTAAAACAAAAATAATTATGAAACATAATCTTTCAACATCGGATAACCTTTAAAACAATCCAAGCAAAGCTTGGAGAAAGTAAAGGCTTTTTCACTGCATGCAGCTACAGATAACAAGAGTGTTATAAAAGTCTATTTAGGGAAACTAGATAACACACAATAGGAACTTAATAGGAACAGCATGTTATCTGAATGTGGTGCTTTTACAAATAAGAGATACTCCCACCATAGATGAAATCAGGGCACACACATATCAAACACATGCAAACACAGATAGAAACTATGCACATCCGGCCTCTGCAGGCCTTTGGGTACGTAGCACATTCACAGACACACGTTAAAAGATGGAGAAGAGCAGCTGAACGCTGAGAACAGGCATGACGCTATGCGGTTAAAAACATGTGCATGACCACCATGTCAAGGCTTTAAACTTGTAGTGCCATCATTATTAGCTCAATGCCCACAGGTCCTTTCTCACACTGACTGGTGACGCAGATAGATCCAGCATTGGAGAGATGTTAGTGCTTCCAACTGTGATAAGATACTGTTGCTGTAAATGACATTCACTATGAGTAAATAGATCTACTTTTGTCATCAACAGCTACTCACTGGTTCCTAAATTCTCAGCTGTGAGGATTTGCTACACTGGATTTTGGACAGTTGGACAAAACAAGTAATTTGAACATGACAAATTGAGCTCTGGGAATTTATGAATAGCCTACATTTATTTTACACTGACTGATCTAGACGATTCAAATAACAATCTAGATATTGAATGATAACAAAAATAATGGTTAGCTGTAGACAAAGTAAAGTCATGGCAAGGCAGGGCATAGTAGAGCTGCAACTAGTAACACAGCCAGAGCTATCTCCACGGTGCTGTGTCAGTGCTAGATAATGGTCAGGCTACACAAGTTGCAGTACCATTTTGGGCTTGTTTACATTTCTTTAAACCAATCACAATTGTCCTGGGCAGTGCTAAGGCCTGGATGCAGAGTTGGTGCCCTTGCATAATAGAAAGCGGAGATAGCGGAAGGGGAGGGTGTGTGAGATCCAGTCAGTGGTGTTATGTAACTAAGCACATTTACTCAAGTACTGTACTTTGAGGAACTGGTACTTTACTTGATTTGTTCCTATTAATGGCACTTTCTACTTCTACCTCTCTAAGAAATATTGTACTTTTTACTCCACTACATTCATCTTACAGCTTTAGTTACAACATTACAAATTAAGATTTTTTGCACACAAAACACATACTATGTTTTTATTATAATTCAACTACTCAACAATTTACAGGCCTACAAGTCCACCATTAAACACTGAGTTGACTGACAAAACTGTTTGATCGTTTCCAGTTTCTAAAATGCGAGGATGTTTCTGCATCGAGTACTTTTACTTTTAATACTTTAAGTACTTACATACTTTTATTTAAGTAACATTTTCAATGCAGGACTTTTACTTGTCTGAGTGTTTTTACAGTGTGGTATTAGTACTTTTACTTAAGTAAAGGATCTGAATACTTCTTCCACCACTGGATCTAGTAATGGCTCTGACACACCAACCCAACGGTCGACCGTCGGCAAAGAAAGCATCCGGACTAATCAGTTGGATCCTGTCTCCCCGAGTTGGTCCAAAACGTGCCTCGGAACACACCGAAGCAACGCCGACTTGAGAGTACGAGAGTCGTTCGTCTCCATAACAGCAGGAGGTACAAATCTGTATTGTCGCCCAAAAAATTAAAACCGGAAATTACAGAACATCTCTCTAGACCTAGTAAACACAGAACATGCTGTGGTCAGAGAGTGTTGATAGTAGTCACAAGGATGGTTGTTGTCATTACTCGCTGAACGGAAGAAAATACGATGGCTAGGAATGAGAAGATACCGTGTTGTCAGCTCCAGTTTTCTTGTGCATTGATTTGCAAGTCAAGGGCTAGCACTCCACCAATCAGATTGTTCACTGAGCCAACAAGTTGAATCGGCCAAAACGAACGCCGATGGCTCCTCCGACTGACGACAGCACAGAACACACCGAACAGACTCGAGTCACCGACCTCGCCAGACTGTCCGATGACGTCCAACAGCCGTCAATCAGGTTGGTGTGTCAGCGCCTTAAACCAGACTACGGTGTGACAAGATTGACCTTTAAGATTTAGTGACATAGGTGTTAGTAACCATTAGGAATCCAAACAAGAGAAAGGTATACTGGTCATCTGATATGTATTGCAGTTCTTCTGACACATCCACAACTCATATAAGTTATAGATTTAAATCTGTGTGACCATTTAATTAATCTGCAAGTTTAATTAATTTCTGCTTGATTGAATGTAGGAATGATTTTGTGTAAACTAAAAGGTTTTTGCCGACATTAAACAGTGGCATCCAGCCATTCCGGCCAACATTCCTCTACCGTACATTTATCAGGCATTTTTCCTGCAGGAAATCTTTATCATAATGTTTTGCAGTAGAATCATATCAGTATATCTGTCTTTCAACCAACTACTTAGCTGAAGCGATACAGGGGGATAATCAGAAAAAGAGCACATTTTAAAATGATTTTTAACTCTCTGAACTTCATTGGCACAGTGCTTTCTCAAATAAATGACTATGCATACTACTACTGCTACTACTATTGGTACAACTACTGCTGCTACATATACCGACAACTTTTACTTGCAACTGCATTAATAGTACAGATAATAACAAAAAGCTTCTTTATCTATCTATCTATCTATCTATCTATCTATCTATCTATCTATCTATCTATAGGCAGTGATTTGCAACAAAAGTGAGACCTGAAAGATGAATTTACTGCAGACGGACGCAGGTTGCTAAATTGTTGCCAAGCTAATTCATTCTGTAAACACAGCTGACTCAAGTTTTGGAGACCAGAGAGCAAGGGGAAAAGAAGAGTTTACATAACCATGCACCATTTCCTGAGATGCTCTATCAGATTGTTAGTATTACCTAATTTTAAATACAATACCAACTAAGTAAAACCGAAATCATAAACTGATGCAGTCGTCTGATAATTATGTATAAGATATAGTAGAAATCAAAGGAAACAACCAAGTCCCAAACACACGTCACAAAATATGTCACTGAGAAAAATTCAAGTCCCATAACAAACATTAGCCTCCATGATGACTGATGCATGTCATATTAATTCATCTAAGCAGCTAAACGTGCAGGTAATGCTGTAGACATGACACAACGATCTCCATCCCCACCATATTGCATGTACAATAAAGCACCTCACAACACCAACCTTCACACGCCAATCAGAATACACCAGGAAGTACAGTCAGTCTGCTTTCAAAGTAAAAGCCCGGGAACGTGCACTAGGGGAAAAAAAGCTTCGTACATGTGTGGCCAACAACAATCACTTAAACATTTTCAAATGATCTCATATCCGTAACTATACAAAGTGAATCTATGGCTACTGATACATGTTATGAACTGTATTGTATTTTCAGAGGGTCTAAAATATGTTTAAAATATGTTAGCTATTATTATTACAAGCTGTTGAATAATAATGTATTAATAATGTATACTGTTTATTGATCCCCAATGGAAATTACAATATAAACTCTGTTTTTGTTAGTAACATGCTCAGGACCTATTCATGCACAAACGGAGAGATGTCAGAGTGAGTGGGCTGTCAGTGCTGGACCAGCCCTGAGCGATTCGGAGGGTACGGCTCAAGAGCACCTGCCTGGTGAGGTGGCATCTCTCTAGCTAATGTATACTTTATTAATCCCACAAGGGGAAATTACAATTTACACTCTGTTGTTATTACACACATTACACACAGGCCTGAATTACACACACATGCTCAGTACCTATACATGCACTAATGGAGAGATGTCCGAGTGAGGGGCTGCCCATGGAAATGCCAGCTACCAATCCACACTCCGTACTTTGGTCCATACGGGGACTTGAACAAGAAACACTCCGGTTCCCAACCCAACTTCCTACGGACTGAGCTACTGCAAGAGGGTTAGCTTGGTTCTGGCCTGCCCTCTGGACACCGTAGAGGAGGTAGGGGAGAGGACGATGTTAGCCAAGCTGGCATCAATCATGGGCAAAACAACCCCCCCTCGTTCCCTCAGCAGCTTCTTCAGCATCACTGTTTCAGTGCAAGGAACGCTACCCAGGGCCTCCATTCCAGCAGCTACCTGTCTGTATGTAATAGAGGTGTTTATAGTGTACATATAATTTTGTTATCTTGTTCTATTTCTTGTTCATGTGTATTTTTTCTCATACTGTTATGTTTGAATATTTCAGCGGCTGTAGCAAGGGAATTTTCCCAGTGTGGGATGTATTTCTTATTAACTAATAGATATAAAAATGCATTTAATGTATATAGTAGAGCCTTTATGACTTTATCATTGATTTAAATTATTTTTGGAATGCCTTTTTTTAGCATCTTACTCTTTGCAAATACAATTTATTGTATTGTTCAGTTTTGATTCAAGTGATTTTGAGTTGAGTA
This sequence comes from Percina caprodes, assembly GCA_013375575.1. NCBI lineage: Eukaryota > Metazoa > Chordata > Actinopteri > Perciformes > Percidae > Percina > Percina caprodes. The sequence goes on along the minus strand of JABXJD010000018.1, from coordinate 5,823,669 downwards.
GCACATTACTATTTTTTGTATATTGTTGTCCAATAAGTCTTTTTCAACCCTCAACTATGACTAAACCCACCCAAAGCCACCATGCTTTTATTTTGTTAAATCTAAGCGGAAATCATATTGCTTTATTCTGTCAAACTTAACGCCTGTTGTGTAGCATACTGCTGCTGCTTCCAGTGATATCGGGTCAATATGTGAATAACATTGGGGTGCAGGCCGCCGGTGTGGCAACATTAAACCAGTCCAGTTTATCCTAAACGAATACTGACTGTTTGTTATTGACTAAATATATTTTTCATCCAGCGTTCACGCCATTTATCCCGCATTTAAACGATGAAACGCCGCTGAAACCAAACCGTTAACAGTACGTGTCGCTGCCTTTGTGCCACTGCATTAAAAATACATAGGCTAACGCCATAAAACAAAAGCTTACGCCTTTTTCCCCTTTAAAACATTTAACGTCAGCCTGTTTAAAGACAAGATATGGCAATTCGGAGGGAAAAACATGAAAGTCGAGGTTGCGTCTTTCCCGTTATGCCTTTGGCCGACCGAGGCATATTTTTTTCAGCCACCGACGCGATGCTGGCCAAGAACCCACTCCTTTTTTCCGTTTGTTCTCATCCAACTCTGACCAAATAACCCGACTAAAATCAAAATGAAACACGCTCACCTTGCCGCAGATGCTCGGCAGTAGGTCTATTTTCGATACAAAGCATGAGAAGCTGTAGATAAACCAGGCTGGTGGGCAGCTAGTCCTTGACGTGTGGGAATATTATTGTCTGTGAGACTGCAGGGCGACAGCGGCGGCGCATCGCACGATGGGCTGGGCCGGAGCGTCACGTCATCCTGAGGTCACCGTTTGGTCCCAGACTGGATTATCTAACCCTGGCTGGGACGACTGGCACTCATGAACCTGTCAACTCAGCCAGGTTATCTTTAAAAAAAGAAAACTGAATTTATGTTATTAATTTGGTAATTCTACATATTGAAATCAGTTGGAATTATATTTTATTTACTTTATAGTACTGTAGGCCTACATTTCAAAGTGCTTTACATGATAAATTTGCTTCCAAAATGTAGTGGAATAGAAGTATAAAGTAGCTCAATATTATAAAAACTACCTTAAAAATTGTACTTAAGTACAGTGCTTAAGTGAACTTTCTTTCCACCACTAAATATGGGGCTTTAAATGATCTAAAACTACAGATTATATACAGTTAAGAGCAATCGAAGTTCAGGCAGGCATGAGCTGGGCATCAGTGCTTTACAACTGTGAAATGATGCAACTAATAAAATAAAACTAATACAAGAATAGAAAAGAATAAATTAGTAATTCATATGGAGTATATCGTACAGTCCTCCATGGCCAAAAGAGCTCAATCAATCAAATTTTGTTTTATTTGTCACAATAAATCATATGAGGTACAATACCAGTGACGTTGCATTCTGTTTTACAGATGTATGTACACACTATTCCTGTCCCAATTCAGAGACAAAAGAACCCAAGAGCATGACCCAGGATGCAGAGGTAGAAAGAAATAGTCTTTACTTAACAAGGATGCAAAAATACAGGCAGGAAACAATACAAAGGGGTCAGGCTGAAGCAGAATTCACAATACACAACCTGGGTAAAAAATAAATAAATAAAAAGAAACTAAGCCATAAAGTACTAATGAGGGACTGGAGAACAGGTGAGTGGGGAGGATGATCAGGTGAAGTGAATCTACCGATGGCAGGGCGAGCAGATGGGAGTGGCAGGGTCAAAAATGGCCACAGAGTTAAACACAAAGTATAAACAAGCAAACAGGGGGAAAAATGGTGGATGAGCAAACAGAACTCAGCAACCATGACAATTACAATAAGCTTCAGTCCAAATGAACTGCAATCATTGTTTTCCTCTTAAAATATGTCTTTATTAAAACTGGTGGTAAAATAAGTCATCTGAAAATTAGAGATAATACAAGATATCAAAGTGCCAACAAGCCTTTGAGATGGTGTCAAACAAAAAAATCAGTCTCAAGCTCTGTAAAATGACCATTGACATTTAAACCATGGCTAATTTAATAGAATACAATTATATCACTTACTTTGGTAAAAAATGGAAGAACACAATCATCAGTAACAATGTTGTTTCACCAGACATCTGCTAGGGTTTCCACAGTACTTAATATTCACACTGTACAGAAAGAAGAAGTAAAAGAGCAAGACTTTTTTTCTACATAACAAATGAAGATAGTAATGTCTAAATCTTGAATAAAATCATAAATCATGATGGAAAATGACATGCTACAAGATGATTTTTGGCTTTGTTGTCGCTGGACAATGTTTTAAAGCATATCCTGCTCTAGTGTCCTTTAACAGGACAACTATCCTATCTATCCTTATTAGTAGCCTACATGATCTATCGCTGTTATGTAGCTGTGTGATTTCTTGAGGGAAAGTGCTCCAGAGAAATGTTATTACCATAATTACTGGTTTCCATTGTGGTGCGTTAACGTTGAATATATTTTAGGGATAAGGGCAAAAAAGGTTATCATATATCTTCTAAATATAGATGGAATCATTTCATTTTTCAATTGGCAGGTTTATACTGATTGAATCTTGTAGTAACGGTGATAAGAACTCTGCTGTGTCAGACATACATGAGTAGCATTCAGTGTCTTAAAGGTCCCATGGCATGAAAGTTTCACTTTATGAGTTGTTTTTTTTATCATTAATATGAGTTCCCCCAGCCTGCCTGTGGTCCCCAAGTGGCTAGAAATGGCGATATGTGGAAACCGAGCCCTGGCTATCCTGCTCTGCCTTTGAGAAAATGAAAGCTCAGATGGGCCAATCTGGAATCTTGCTCCTTATGATGTCGTAAGGGGAAAGGTTACCTCCCCTTTCTCTGCTTTGCCCGCCCAGAGAATTTGGCCCACCCATGAGCGAGAGAGACATCATGGCTTTCAAACGAGCAAAGTCTTTCCTCCTGAAAAGCTACAGACTCAGAAATGGCACATCCTAAGGAAAGCTCATTGTGGGACTGACTCTAGTGGTTGTAATTCTGCACCAAGGCTGAATTTTGGGAAAGAAACTTCAGATACAGTAGTAGGGGACCACTAAAGGCTATATAAAGGCATCAAAAAAGCACCATGTCATGGGATCTCTAAATGGGCCTTTTTCCCCTTGCATAGTCTGAGCGCCATCTGCTGGTTATCTAATGTTACTGCATTTACCAAACAGCAGATTTTTAACCTACATTTTTATTCCAATAGATTACTCGCTGTAGTTACTGCTGTAAAGCATGCTAGGTGCACGCTATTTGACAGTATTTCTGATTTAAGAAGTGATAAAAAGAGATATCCAAAATTCCCTCTTTAATAACCTTTGACTTTAATATGTCAACAAAATGAAACAAAAATTTTGAAGCTGGCTTTTCAATGTTCAGATTTCTGTTCTGAAAAGGTATGCAAATAAGCACATATTTAATAAGATAATGCCTCATTTGCATGTTAAAACTTAAAATTTCAGAAAACTTGAAATCAACAATAAACAATTGTCTTAATATAAGTAATTATAAGTTATAAATTAAGTTATTCCAGCATGTTATGTTATGTTCCATAAATAAAATAATAATTTATCATGAAAATAATTTACTTCTGCACTCTTTGCACTCTTCATTGCACTATTGCCTCAACCTGTCTATATTGTTTCTGTTTATAGTGTGTATATATTGTTTTGCAACATACAGTACAATCCAAAAGCAAAATTCCTTGTATGTGTCCTCATACCTGGCAAATAAAGCTGATTCTGATCAACTGTGGAAGTTTCATGGTGATATATATTTGTTAAATTTGTTTATGCTAGTCTCCCCTTAATTTCTCACTTGTTAATTGACAGGTGTGTTATCAGGGATGGACATACTTTTTATTCTGCCACTAGATGGCATCACCTGACTTGAAAATCAAAGCTGCCTTACACTTTAGCAACTAAAAGTTAATTTAGATTCTGAAAATGTGTGGTGTGATCTACATAAAAATATATGTTTACTTTTTTAAATGTCATATTGCACAATTGCAGTAATCACTGCAACTGTGGCTGTTTTGATATCAATTGATGATTGCTAATTGTAATACACTGTAGAAAGATAAAAAGTGGACACCATTTTAATTAAAGCCCATTGCTGAACATGTTTTATGACAAACAATAATAATAAACCTTTTAGAAAATCTGATTGGCTGTCAAAACAAGTGAAAAATGATTAAACCACAAGTTTTCTACCACAGCAGCACTTTGGAAGGAAGACTTCCACAAGAGGTTTTACTGGGTCAGCTGAAGTCAGATAGAGGCATTTCAGTATACATTATATCTGGCTGAAGCCCTGGTACTTTGAAGTGGTTCCTTCTGTGCTCAATATTACACATTTAAACCATCTAAAATGACTGAGATTGTTGTTTTTTGTGTGGTGCTGCTATGACTGATGTTAATTGGAAAGCTTCAGGCAAGCATTACATGTAAGACTACAGGTTACAGTTACGCTCATTAAGCTAAATTCAGAAGTCTTATCTTTTTTAAACCTGGTTTAATTCATTTTAAAACTGCTCACTTGCGACATGTTGAATTCATTGACCTTGTGGCTGTAAAACAGAAATGGATATCTTGGGTTTTTCAGAAGAGTGAATAGATTAGTTGACCTTGTTGGGTGGTACTTTATCAACAGCTTCCTAACACGGCTCTGTTCCTGGCATCTATCACATGACTTCCCAGCCTAAGGGTCCCAGCTACAAGTCCCAGGGTCCGGCCATCAACCCCGGCCCTACCTGTTCAAGCCTCTTCCCAGGGTTGCCGTCTACTAGTCCAAGCCTCGCCCCAGATTCCTGGGTATCGGCCCAATCCTCAGCCCCAAGTTCCTGCTACCTCTCAAGGCCTCGTCCCCAGGTGCCCAACTACCAGCCCCAGGTACCCGGTAAGCCTCAGCGTGCGGTGAGGGGCCCAGCTTGCCAGAAGAAAATATGTTTTGAGAAAGTTCTGTTTAAATAATGTTGGCGGAAATAGCAATCAGCAGTGAACACCAACCCCATGCACATTTCATCCTGCAAATTAGACAAAACCACAATAAAATGTATTGACCAACATGAGTTTGATTAAGTGCACCTGACTACACTCATTCATCCTAGGTCAGTACAATGTGGCAGGTTGCATAATGTGTTAATTAAATGATACAAAGTGGGAATCATCAACCATGTGGCAAGAGAAAATATGTTTCCCATAATAGAATGCATTGTCACAGACTGGGTTTATCATGAATTAGTTCATTGTCAGATGTAAGGTATGCAAGGTGAATTTGACACTTTATTTACACCCTCTGTTCTTTTGAGCAATAAAGGAGGAAACTCCTACTGTAAAATGTGTAAAAATATGCTAGATGATTCAAAATACAAAAAGCCCTGCAAATCAAATTTAGAAATGTAAAAATGTGTTACATTGTGTTAAAAAAATCTTGTAAAAGTAATATTTATTCTTAACAACCCTATACTCAGTGTGATGTCACAGTTGGTTCAAAAGTCATAAATAGGAAATCTGAAGTTTAGTCCAGCAATGATGCTTGGAGACACTGTAGACTGTGGCTAAAAAATACAGTATCACAAGTTTGTAAGTGTGGCCTACAATAGAAGTGGCTTAAGTGGCAGTAAGCCAAATACAAGGACAAAACATAGGCCTAGTTTTCTATTACATTGGCAGGAACTGACTTTACAAAACACAGCCAAATCTTCCTTTACTTCCATAATTAAGATGGGTCCCATTAATTCTAAAAGTAAAATAAATCACAACACCATGAGAATTGAGCATCAACTAAGACATTATCTAGCAGGACATTTTACTGATACAAAAACTTACCCTGTTGAACCATGTGCTGGGTGGGCTGTGGGGCAGGGATCTTCAATAGGGGGTACGGGACCCCTAGGGTGTCCTCAGAGTCAGTTCTAACAGAAAAAGAACATAAATAAACTACTTTAACGTAGATTTTCTTTGATGCTTTATTACGTGGTATCGGAATGGTGCATAAACTCTGGTACCTACCGATATCAATACCAACATTTTAGGCAATATTGGAGGCAATACCGATACTGCTATCAGCATCTCTAATACAACTCCCCACTGGCCTATAGGTAAGGTAGTCACTAAGGTAGCCACCCACCGAAAGTCTACAGTTAATCTCAAGGATTCCCTGTGCCACATGAATGTATAACATTAAAACATGATTTATAAAATAATGTCAACATGTATGAGGCTATTTTAATGTAATAGCTTACTATTCTGTCCAAAAGATAGGCCTATGTCTAAAGGCTTCAGGCCATCCTACACGTTATTGTAGTCCCAGTTTAATATGCAACTTCACTTTAGACAGTAGTGGGTCCCTGCTCCGTCCCTCTTTCAGTTAAGGGGTGCTTGGTTAAAAAAACGTTGAAGGCACCTGTTTTATTCTACGGTCTGTACTCTGATGAGTGATGAGTTTTCCGAATGCCTACCTTTACTGCAGCCTTTGAATGCAACATAAGAGCCGCCCCGCTCTACCGGATTTCAGCCGGTAAGTCGGTGTTTGCCAGTGACAGCCATCCCTTAAACCCTCAGGACCCCTGCATTGTCCACCTCGTCATCACATCTGTATATTTCTTATGACACGGTGCAATGAAGCGGAAAGTAAACGGCATTCAGGAGTAGTCTACATGACAGCTGTGCAACAGGCAACTGGGCTGCAAACTCACTGAAGGCTCATCGGCTTTGGAGGAACTGTTGCACAGAATCCCGCTGCGATGTCCCTGCTGTGTGTCAGAGGTAAGGGCTCACTTCATAGCTGCAAGTTGTCCTTTTTTTCAATTGATAATATTAATATTAATAATTAATAATGAAATGAATATAGAAACAGAAGAATAACAAAAAGTATGAGCTGTTCTGCTGCATTTAATGATTTTCTGAAAAAGCCAAATTAATCCTGTGCAAAGATGTTGGGATTTTGTACAAATAAATATTGCAAAACATAGCACGACTTCCTATAGTAATGTTCTAGTACTCTCCCAGGGATAAAGAATAGCATTTAAATGTATGTCTACTGAAAATGTAAAGGGCAATATTATGTAATATAAGTGTATGTTGATGGTTTCGCTTGTTAATTAGTGTAGAGGCATGAAATGAACTAACTTTAAAGGTTTTCAGCTGAGAACCAAAAAGCCTGAACTTGTGATTTGAGTTGTGATTTGGGCTATAGTAGACAAAAGGCAAGGCATTAAAAATGAGTAATATTATCAACAAACAATACACCTGAAGACTTTTATCAGCAACAGAATCATACGTCTCATGACTGAAACTCTACATGTTTAACGGGGGTTAAAAGTGGATTCATAACATTAAGCCTTATAATGTCAAATGGGTATTTATGGTTCTGATACCATGCTGTAACATCCGTTTTTCTGGATGACATTTGGTGCATTGGATCCTTTATGTATGTGCTTCTCCAAACTGTGGGTGGGCCAACTGCCATCTACTGTACACTGACTCATAAAACTTTAAAAAAAAAACTTTAAAAAAAAAATCTGAACTATCTATCCTTTTAAGAAGCTGCTAGTCCTTAAAACATATTATTTGTTTCAGTGGAAAGATTCGTTGTGTCATGGTCCACTTCCAACCTGTTCTGGGGGGGAAACAATAGTTCCTCCCCCATTATTTTTACAGTGTGTATTGCATATTGGCTAAACATGTATTGTCTTCTACCTATAAAAAGTACCTATCAATGGAACCCATGCACTTGCTTGTGTTGTAGAGGACAGATACTGGATCATAAGTGGAAGTGAGGTGAAATTGAATGAGATATTGCTTCTTCCTGCTACAAGTACTGTCGAGGTGCCCTCAAGCAAGTCACTTGATCTGCAGCTGGTCAGATGAAGCTGATCGGTGGCTTAGAGCTGGAGGTTGTGGTTGTACTGTGCAGGTGTGTAAGTGAAAGAATAAGAATCAAGTTGTTGCTGACAACAAGCATGTGTATTCAGACATATACAGTGTAGTTAATGATAGGTTAAAGAAAACACTACCACCAGTTTATTTAACATTTTGGCTCCTTTCCAGATTACAAATTGCTCTTCTTTCACAGACATGTTGATTGATTTCCACACCATCAAACTATTGTCTGCCTATCTCTAACTCTCAGCCTCTGGTGTATTGTTTCATACTGATCGTTTTTGACCATTTCTCATCTTGGGTGTGAGTGCTTCCCAAGGCTGGAGAGCCACCACCAAACTCGTCTATTACAGAATGATGAGATATGGCTGAGGCCGGAGGGCCGGAGGGCCGGAGGGGGTGAGTCCCAGCTGGGTTGCAGTGGGCAAATCCAAGTGGAATTATAAAAAAGGCCATCATTTTGTTCAATAGATTGCACAGTGATCGATGGAGAGTGTGGCTTGTGTTCACCTGTATCAGTAAAACCTTCTGTGAAGTTTTTAAGTCTTGCTGCATCTATAACAATACAATTTGTCTCATTTATCTTGAGAACAACATACTGTGTAGGAATTGCTGCTGGCTCCTTATGGCTGCGTTTAAAAGGATCTTGTAACTGTTTAGGTGTTGACTTTGGCAGAATCTTTCACACTAAACGGATGTTTTTCTCTGGACCTTTGTTAAGTTATAGCTTAAAGGTGCCCGGTGGAGTTTTTCACTTTTAGTAGGATAGTCAGTAGGGCTGGGACGGTATGGAGCTTTTCTGACCGCGGTTGAAAAGCAAGAAATTCCCGTGGTATCGCGGTATACCGCAACCCCCTTACAAGAGTAACGTAAGTTAGAGCGAGAATGGCTTAAGTGAGTGATGTCAGTGCCTGTGTGGTCGCGCAAGGAGAGCGAGCGGTAACAGAGAGTAGCGTATGAGTGCCGCTGTGAGGAAAAGAGAGAAGAAAATGAGTTAGCAAAGTTGATGTAAAGTGGGTTATACGTGAACAATATAACAACAAGCTAGAGCTTCTCAAGACATGGTGGCTAGCAGCTGAGCAGACAGAGAGCAGAGAGGGCAACTCGGCAATTTGCTAACTTGTTGCTCTCTCTACCAATATAAGCCGCTCTGTTTTAGGCTACGGAACGTGCATGCAGGCTGAAATTCAACCGTGCCGTTTTATCAGAATAAAGCTATGAACAGAAAGAAACTCCGCTAGCTGCTAGGCTAATGTGCAATGGTAAACACTGCAGCTGTAACGTTAATGTGTCTACCTCAGCTGAGAACGGAGAAATATCTTTGCCTTTTCTACCGTAATACACATTAGGAAAGGCAAATACATTTCTCCGATCCAAGACATTACATAGGTACTCTCGCATATAGGCCTAATAGTCAACACAAATGCAATGTAATTATGTGTCATGGAACATTGCGCTCGGGTAAGGATGTTCCCTTGACGCCTCCTTAGGGACGTATTCCAAGCATGTCCAGCTGGGAGGAGGCCTCAGGGGGGAAGACCCAGGACTAGGTGGAGGGTTTTTATCTCCAACCTGGCCTGGGGAGGCCTTGAGATCCCCCAGTCAAAGCTGGTTAATGTGGCTTGGGAAAGGGAAGCTTGGGGTCATTTGCTGGAGCTGCTTCCCCCTGCGAGCTGATACCGGATAAGCGGAAGAAGATGGAGATGGAACATTGCGCTAACCAATTCGCGAAAGGTCGGATTTGCCCCATCTTTTGATGTTAGGTTTTGTTTAAAAAACCTTGAATTCATGTAAGACACATTGTCATCAGACACAATTTATGTCATTAGAAGCAATGAATCCACGTCATTAGATACAACGTGCGCACATGCAAGCATGTTTTTTTGCGGTGATGACTATGACGAGCTTAGAGCTGTGGTAGTGGGTAATGCGGTAATACGGTAACCATCCCAGCCCTAATAGTCAGTCTGTCTCCTGTGTGAAAATCGGATGATGACCCATCCATCCAGCTCAACTGTCACTCTATAAACAACTTCCTCCTTTGCTTCCATCATGATTACTATGACACTATGGCTTTGTCCCTCTGACGTAAATCTAGGTCATTTATGTGTACTTGCCGAAACAACTGATTTCCAATATTTTGACGGTTTGACAGCCTCTGCTTTTCAAACAGTTCAGCTGACCTGTGCCTGATGTTCTTAGACAGTTTTTTTTTTCTTTCAACTTACCTGACATAAAGTTTATGGAACATTTGAGAGACACTTTTGTATCCCCTTATTCTCCTTGCAACCTTGCCATAGCAGATGTACCCTCCCTGATTAAAGGAACCATCATAGTGAGGGAAATGCAGTTAGACCAGAAGAGTGGCATCCTTGTTTCTTGAGAGCCGTGATACTTTTCAGAAGCAATTTTCTTTATTCCTTGTTCCCTGTGTTGAGGGCCACCAGAGCCTGCATGGTGGCTGCTGGCAGTCCTATGAGGAGAGTGAATGGCTGCAGAATGAAAAGCCGAGGACACAGTCTGTTAACAGCTCAGTCAGTCCCACACTCAGCTATTTCTAGATGGCAATTAGCAGTGGAATAAATGCATACAGTAATGCTATTGAATGATTTGCAGAGTGTTGAGTCAGGCTACTGTGAAGTAATAGCAGTAGATGAAATTTAGTCTATATCGACGACGTTTCACTTATGGGATTGTCCAGGTGCTGCTTGAAATTCAGCCGGATGTCCCTATTTTGGCCGGATGTCCGTTACTTTACACTTCTGCTCCTCAGATCTCTGCAGGGTAAATCCAGACAGCTACCTAGACTATCTGTCCAATCTGAATTGTCTTGACTAAAACAACCTTTTGGTACAAGTTCCACAAAAACAAGTTCCTTCCTGAGTCTATTTTGCGGAGGCAACGTTGCTCCGTCCGATGCCTAGCGCCACCCAAGACGATTGTGATTGGTTTAAAGAAATGCCAAAAAACCAAAGCATGTTTTTCTCCCTTCCCTTGACTTCTGGTCATATGTTTTGAGAGCAGCCAGGGGTTCAATCTCTCCTTTATTTGTGCAGGTCAGCACAAAAACTGGAGCTTGTGCATTTTTATTTTGTAGTGCAAGATAAAATACTGGTGTGGATTCATGAAGATAATAACTGAAAACATTGTGTAGGCCACCAGATGCCATAGGTAAGGACTGTAGGTGAGGACCGGCGAGGTCTGTAAACACACCAGCGCACTGTGCTGGAACTGCAGCAACACAAGTAAAGCTTCCGTGGCCCGTCTGTGGAGAGGGAGGGTGGGGACAGAGGGGGAGTAATCCCCTGGCCATCTGCTGCTTTTTCTGTCCTGTGTGTGTTTATTCTTGTGTGTGGACAGGGACTTGACTTCCTTCTTCTCAATCCCTCCTTTTTAATGATAATACTACTTCCTGGTATCAGACCCTCCTGCCTCCGACAGTCTCTCCTCACACACTTTGTTGCTGGCCACTTTTTCTTCAGAAGTGCTCAGAATCCTGTCCTGGGCAACTTTGAAATTATTATAAAATATTACTGATACATGCAGACAAATGTTCTTTGTGTTTAGTGCCAATTAGAAAACATTAGCACGCTTACACACTAAACTAAGATGCAACAATGGTAAACATTGTACCTGCTTAGCATCGGCATGTAGCATTGTTAATGTGAGCTGGTTAGCATGTTTATGTTAGCATTTAGCTCAACAGCTCATTGCTGTGCAGCCTCACAGAGCTGCTGGCATAGCTGTAGACTCTTGTTATCTTCTCAGTACAGTAATGAGCTCTATTAGCACCTTACTTAATATATGTAATGACATCAAAAAGTGACTGATTCATATTAATTCTTAACATAAATACAAAATAACATCTACTAATAATTTGGGTAATAATCTCTGAGAGTTTTTGAAGGGTTATTAAAGTTTAAGATATGTATGCAGTAAAAGAAAACCTTTTTTTTCCACTGATTTATTTTTAGTATTGATTGATTGATCAATTATATGATTGATTATGTATTGGTGGAAATGTACTGAGTTTGAACATGTTCTTTATGTTGTGTACATTTGTTTTACAACATACCATATGTTGTTTCATTCTATTTTAAGGGTAACTTTTAAATATCTGCCCAGGGAAACAGATGGATCAATCACAATTCTTTTTCTGTTGATAAATGAGCTCTGTTTCTGTTAAATAACTGGTAAAATAGACCTTATAATAGAATACAACCTTGACTGGGAAATAGACATAAACATGCAGGTATAACCTTTTCTGACAGCACTTATGCAAATATATCTTTGATAAGCTAATATCAATGTACTATATAGTTTGTTACATCACCAGTTACACCAGTGTGTGAGTTGGTTGTATAGCTGACTGAGCATGCTCCCTGTTTTGCTGGAGCATTGTTGTACAGCATTTAATACCATAGTTACACTCATTCACTCCTGGGAATTTCCTTATTCTCTGCAGCTCCACTGAAGCTGTTTGAGAGAGAGAGAAAGAGAGAGAGTGTGTGTGTGTGTGTGTGTGTGTGTGTTTTTGTGTTTGGGTAAAGCTATTTAACTTTTACAAGATGCAGTCAGTTTTTCAAAGGGGCTAATTTAGGATTAGGACATGGTTTTGGTTAAAGACTTAGAAGAAGGTTAGTGTACAGTTTGTTAGACTTTCATGAGCAGTTTTTTAGAAAGCTGCAAGCATCAATACCGGAGGGCAAGCAATCGGCTTGTTCCCAACAAGCCTGTTTTTACCTCTTTTTTTTACACTGCACAAGTTCCTTTATATGTCACTGTTGTTATGTGTGTCTGTGTGCCTCATGTCATCATCAAATGAAGCCTCATTCCTGGACCCCCTCCCCTCTAGATCACTCTTTAAAGGTCTCTAATTGGCTCATTATTGCAGTGAAGCAGGGACACAGCAGGAGGAGAAATCTGTTAATTTGTGATTATGCAGAGTGATGTGAGATATACATGCTACTGTATATTATAAACACCCTGAGGCGGAGATGGAGGATTCTATTTTAAGGGTAACTTTCAAATATATGCCCAATGAAAACAGATGGATCAATCACAGTTATTTTTCTGTTGATAAATCAGCTTTGTTACTGTTAAATAACTAGTAAAATAGACCTTAGAATAGAAAAGAACCTTGACTGGGAAATATACATAAAAATGCAGGTATAACCTTTTCTGACAGCATTTATGCAAATATATATTTGATAGCCTAATAGCAATGTAGTATATAGTATGTTACATGTTCCTGGAGCTTGACAACAAATGCCAGTGTGTGATTTAGTTGAATAGCTGAATGAGAATGCTCCCTGTTTTGCCGGAGCAATGTTTTACACCTTTTAATACCATAGTTACTGTCATTCACTACTGGGAAAGTAGGCCCATTGTCTATCTTGGGTTATCTTGGGTATTAGATGTTTTCTTCCAGGGTTGACTACAGCCAACCACACAGTACACCAGTACAGAATTTTGTGAAAGAACTAGGAGATATTACATTATAGTTGTATATAAGAGCAACTACAACAGGACAGACATAGACACAAGGTCCTTACCATGCTCAGAAAAACATTTATAGTTTGATGATAACTCCCAGAACAGCTACTAAATCAACGCATACTCATAAACAATCTCATATGTCATAGTACAAAAACTTATGCACAACAATTGCACTGCTGACCGGTCAGGTTACAGTTAAATTGAAGACATAAGGCACATGTTTTGTTGTCAATGGAGAGGCGTTATCATGCGTGGTGGCATTAGTAGTATCATACAGTTTTTTTTGGTGAACTGTATGGCAATTAGGAACCAGGTTGTCAAAATAACTTCTCTTTTAGTAAAGGGTTAAAGGATGGACGGTAGCATAGAAATTATATAGACCAACACACAAACGCAAACACATACATGTAGGGACAGACAGATCCACAGCTGTATTTATTACGTGGCTTGGCGAGGTCTGCAGGGGCTGTTGTTTAATGGAAGTGAGAGGGTGATAATGACATGGCCACCAGGTTGCCAACCTCCACACACTCAAACCCACCGTGATTCGAAGGACTAGAGCTAAAAATAGATCCACCTTCTGGCCTCTTGTAATGACACTGCTCAAGTCAAAGCCTGGCTGTCTGCTCTTCGTGTCAGATCTGCTGCCCCCCTTCAGCTTGTAATATTTTAGGTGTTAGTGGACCTGGGAGAATGATTGAGTGAGACCACAAAATTAAAGTGCTGCTTGATAAGTAATGTTTTACTTTATTAAGACCTGCAGTGACATTCTGGACGTATTGTAAAGAGTTTAAGGATCAACATCAGAACAGCTGTTACGTATTCAATGATTTGGCGGCCTGCCAATTGGAAGGTTGGTGGTTCAATCCCTGGCCCTGCAGTCCCATGTCGAAGTGTCCTTGGGCAAGACACTGAACCCCAAGCTGCGCATCGGAGTGTGAATGTGTGTGCATGTTTATCTGATGAGCAGGTGGCACCTTGCAGTGACATTCTGGACGTATTGTAAAGAGTTTAAGGGTCAACATCAGAACAGCTGTTACGTATTCAATGATTTGGCGGCCTGCCAATTGGAAGGTTGGTGGTTCAATCCCTGGCCCTGCAGTCCCATGTCGAAGTGTCCTTGGGCAAGACACTGAACCCCAAGCTGCGCATCGGAGTGTGAATGTGTGTGCATGTTTATCTGATGAGCAGGTGGCACCTTGTACGGCAGCCTCGGCCACAGTGTATAAATGTGTGTGAATGGTGAATGTATCCTGTATGATGTAAAAGCGCTTTGAGTAGTCGTTAAGACTAGAAAAGTGCTATATAAATACAGAACATTTACATTTAACCTCACTTACCACTGTCATAAAAACATCTCCTACATCTTCATAAATTCCTATATCCTACATGTTCAGAATATTTTATATATAATATATAGGTATCCCACAAAGTAAGTTACTGGCATGGCTTCATGTATGTTGGAACAGACATTTATGGTCCCCAGATGATGAATCCTACGGATGTTTGTGATTTCCTGACATTTAATTTAGGGCCAACCTTGATGCTGAAATTTGTGGTTTTGAGAAATGTCTCAACAGCTGTTGGATGGATTACCATGAAATTTGGTTCAGACAATTATGTCCGCCACTAGCCGGAAGTGCAAACTAGTCTGTAACCTTTTCAATTCCAAGGGGCGTAATTAACGGCTGTGGACCAAAATGCCAGACCTTCAACACATCAGAGCAAAAAAAAAAAGCATCAATATGTCTGGGAATGAGTGTTGCCAGTTTTGCCATCAGAATTTGAAAATAGTACTTTAACAGAAAATAAAAAAAAACAGTTTTGTTGTTTTATATATGCCCAATGGTTTTCTTCATTACTAAGCTAAGGTAATGCTTGGCGTATTGTCCCCAGGACGAGGGTGCACGTGCCAAATATGACGTCATCATGCACAAGCCAAAAGTCACTTTTTAGCGCAAGGCATCCTAAGGTGTCAGTCATCGTCTGAAACCCACCCCATATGAGATAAATTTGATTGGTTTGACCAGGGCCTGGTCGTCTGGAGATCTGTCTGAACAGGAGGAGAACCAGATTCTGCCAGAGAAAATAAAACATGAGCTCACAGATTTGTATGGTTCCCAAGGTATTTCCACACAAGATGAACTGTAAGAACTTGGTGACCCCCTGACTTTTCACCTTCAGGTCAAAATGTCTATTATCCTCCTGCAAATAGTTTCAACTGTATTACTAAGGTAGAAGAGGGAAAAAAACTTGCCTTTCTCATCCACTTGTTTTTTTAAAGATTATTTTTATTTTTTATTTTTATTAGAGCAACTGACGATTGACAGGAAATGGGAGAGAGAGAGAGAGAGAGAGAGAGAGAGAGAGAGAGAGAGAGAGAGAGAGAGAGAGAGAGAGAGAGAGAGAGAGGATGACATGCAGAATGCAAAGGGCCGCAGGTCAAATCTGCAAAAGGACTGAGCCTACATAGGGAGGAAGTGGCAGCGAACGCACACTCGCTCTCAATGTGGCCAGGTTTCAGTATCAGCGAGGTAGTGTTCCATTGAATAAGCTGGTGGGTCATCGCTTTGCGAAGACTTGAAGCATCAGAGGCTCAAAAACATCTCTAATTCACCACTGAGAGGTTATTTCCACCCTTGAGCTTCAAAGCCGCACTTTCAAACGTCACTTTGAAGAGATCAAACCAGAGCCACCAGAGCAGCTATTAAGTGGTCCCAGTCGGAGCTTCAATCTAATGAAAAGAAGTGGAAATGACATGTAATCATTATGGCTTTGTAATAGTATCAGTCAACTGTGATTATTTCTTCAAAGTCAGGCTAAAATAACATTCTCTATTGATGGCTGTTAGCCTTGTGTAGAATTTGAATGTGGTTGCATTAACTGTTGATGTAGTTTTTGGATTCTTACACTAAGGACTTGTCACGGTTAATTGTAGTTAATTCTCAATCTTGGTAAAGAAAACATGTTTTTTTATAACGTGAAGGATACTACTTACTTATACTATATACCATGTTTATTTTTGTAGGTTTGGCCATTATATCTACCAAGTAATCTTTTATTATACCCGACAACTTATCTACTGATAGTGTATGTGGTAACATCGCTAAAAAAATGTCTGATATAGTACCATCAGCCATATGATCAGACAGGTTGTGAAAATTAAAAATTAAAAAAGTTATTTAGAAGGAGCCAAATAGTAAAATTATTAACCAAATAGTCTGTTCAGACATTCATTAGAATTTACAGACAGACTTTCTGGATCAGATTTGACCTGCTTTACTTGTTGTACTCTTCCTGTGCAATGAGGGGTTATTCATTTTTTTTAACAACTTTCAGTTGTACCTCCAAATAAAGTGGTTTAGATAATCTGGATACACTTGTAAACACTTTTTTTAAACAATTCACAAGGAAGGAAAAAGGTCTCCACTTCCTCTTTGGAAAACAAGTAGGTGTAAAGCGCAATTTATGCTTCTGCGTTAAACCCACGTCGTAGATACTAGGGCTGTAATAATACACCAAACCCAGGAGGCGGAGAAATTATAATCAGTAAACGTATTTTAACAACTTTTTTTCTGCCACATGGCATTGTTTTGTCATTGATTACATCCAACTTTGCAACACAGTTATACAATCGAGACCTTATTTATTAATTTTGATTGATTTCAATGTTGATCGATCCAATACCAAAGATTCTTTTGTACCTTAAAATAATGTTTCCAAAATCGTTTCAGTGGTCCATTAATCACTGTTCTCATTCTCCCTGCGCTGCAAGGCTTCAAACGGGATGAGAGCTGACAACAGCCCCAGGCCGGGGACACTTCCACAGTCAGCCCCCAGCCAGCTAGCACCCATCCACTATCATTATAGCCCCGGCCCGGGGACACATCCACACTCAGCCAGCTAGCCAGCCTGATCAGCACTTAACTCCGGTGCTAAGAACGCTAATGGCAGTTTACTGAACCGTCGGGAAACAGACCCAGGCACCCGAGTCAGAACAGCGGCCATTCATAACGTTACACCTCCGTTAACATTACCGGTGTGTCTAATATTGAAATTGTGTCCAAATGGTTTTTATTAAATCAATAAAACCTGAAATCATCAAGTGAAAAAAATCCCATTATCCAATGATACAGCCCAGTATATTCTAAATGGAAATAACCTTAATTTCAGCTGGAAGCGTGATAAAACATAATTGTAATTGTAACTCAAGCATTAAAGATCAGTGTTTGACATAGTAATTCGCATATAGTATAGCTGTCCATCAGCAGGTTTAATCCAATCCGTGACTCATCACGTGAACATCAGTCTGTTGTTTTCCCCAATCGGCTATCGTTGCTTTCCTCAATATCTTCACTTTATAAAGCACTCCAAAAAAGCTTTGGATGGTCCATCAGGTCAGAGGTTAGCTGCTCTTAATGCAAGTCAAAATGTGTTTTGGCTTACCACATCGCCCTTTCTCCTTGTTATTCATACACAGTACAATACAGCAGGGTCTGGTAGATTTCAGCCCTGCTTAAGGCATTAGCTCGGAGAGATTATCCCACCAGCTCGGGCACCAGCAGCACGCATCCTTTCATTCAATCACTCCGGCGGACACGTGTCTGATATGTGGCCTGCTTTACCACCTATGATCAGGCTCGCAGAGGGATGCTGACCTCTGCAAGCAATGAAATGTGACTCTGACCTTTGTATTATTTTCTGTAACAGAATAACTGACACACACTGTCACATGTGTCATTGTCAAATAAGTCAAATACACAGATTTTTTTTATGTTTTTGTCTGTTGCCATCTTTGTATGGGCAGCCATGGAAGATTTCAGCATACCTCCAATGCTCCGAATAGAGCTCTGTGCACCGTTCATCTAAACACATGCCATGATACAGCGCTAGATTTAAATCCGCAAAATATCTCTTTAAGCAAAAACAAATGTAAACTAAACTGTCCATTTACCCTTACAAACAGTCAATAGCCTCAAACAGGGCAGTGTCCTTACACAGCTCTTCCCTGGGGAACTATCAGGTATTAATGTAGCATGTCTATCCACTTAGTCTGTCTCACGGTAAGTGCTCCGTACAGGCTTGTGAGGGCATTTCAAACAGTCCTTGACATTTCTCTCACACACTTTCTACACGTTTCGCGGCATAAACAGCTTGTAAACATTGATCAAAATGGCTATACACTGGACAAAATAAAAATAAATGTGCGATAATATATAGTATCTTACAGGACTGAACCCCCATCACCAAATCAATGTTTTGCCATCACAAAACTTTACCGCTGCATTTAATTCAATTCACAATGGCATTTTAATCAATTGACTAGTGAAGTGGGTAGGTCTCTCTGGTGTAGTGCTTTGCTGGTTTTGCTCATACTTGTAAGGATAACGTTTTTTTGTTAGTGATTTTGTGTCACAGACATTTGATATTGATTATGGCATGGGTGTGGCAAGCATTGTAAATTTGGGTGTGACAATCTTAACGGGGATCAAGTGGTCCTCCCCAGAATTATTTTTAACAGTGTAGATGTAATTGTCTGTTTTCTGGTGCTTTTAATAAGTTTAAAACATTTAAACAGATGAATACCACTAATGTCGGTGAGGCTACTCCTTTGGTGTTAAAATAAATAAATTAAAGACTATTTTTAATCATGCTTTGCATTTGGGATAATCCAATTTTTTTTTTCAAATTTTGTATTTATATACAGTACCAGTCCACTTTCATTCAAGTGTATAGTAAAGTGTGTCCAAACTTTGAGTGGTACATTTTCCCTGTTGGTTATGAGGCTGGTAATGGCGCAGTGTATATGCCACATGCCTTTGGTGTGGGAGATCTGGGTTCTATTCCCACGCTTTGTTACCCAAGCAAGACACTTAAACCCTAGTTGCTCCAGAGGCGTGTGACCTCTGATATATAGCAATTATAAGTTGCTTTGGTAAAAGTTTCAGCTAAATGACATGTAATGTAATCTTTTTCCCCTCTCTCTGTGACTTTATGTAGCATCATTGGGAGTCTCTTTCACAGTGTCAGGCCATTCACACAGGTATTGTCAGAGCCTGATTGGCACTAGACCAACGAGGCCACTGGGCTTTCTGTGAGCCTCAACTCCGCCAAGCTGGCACAACTGACACACAAGGCAAGCTGTGCTGACAGCCTAAGACAAATGACCTGTTAAAAATCTCTCTCTCTCTCTCTCTCTCTCTCTCTCTCTCTCTCTCTCTCTCTCATCACATCTCACACTTTTGGGCTGTGATTGAATGAGCGTATTGATCTTCCTTAGTGAGAATATGCATTCAAACCTAATTTAAATTACTGAATTACCTTGAAAAGGCAATAGACTTGTATAGAGCGGCATACTAAATGACATGAACACATCTCCAGGTGGCAAAATGTAATTGTTAATTGCATCAGTGACTCACACATTGGCATTTTAAGACACTTTGGCATTTCAAGCCTCCTGTGTTGCATTGTGTGAGATCTCACAGCTGTTGTTTTAAGTTTTTGTTTTAAAGATTCCTCATTTTTAAAATATCAGTATTTTTTGTCCACTTTGCAGTTTCTGAGACACAGAACTATTGTGTTCTCTCTCCAACTACAATGCTATCTTAAAACAAATTAGTTTTATCAATGATTTCAAAACCTTTTTTTTTTTTGTCATGCCCACATTTGGAGGCCAAAAATATTTTATGCACTCCACAATATGTAAATTGATTTCATTTTGGAGTAGAGCCCCGACCGATATGGGCTTTTTGAGATCGATACAATACCGACTTTAGAGGGAAACATATATAGTACAATATAGTACATTTTCGAACAGGAATTGAAATAGATCTTTTCCATGTGGATTGTGTACCAATTATGCAACGATATGCTTATATAAAAGGTACTCAGAAGGCTTCTTTCCTAAATAAATACCTTTTTATTAAATCATATTTACCAATATTATATATTCTGTACAATGTATTACATTGTCAACCAATTCTAGAAATGAACACCAAGAAAATAAATAAGTAAAAGAAGAAATAGCTAAATAATGATCATGTTATCAGTCAGTTGCTGACCATTTGAAAGAATAATGACCAAAATTAAAATATAACACTCTATGACTTTTTCTGTATAATATTTAGTGCTGGGTACCACATTCAATACTTTTTATGCACTGAATTGCCTCTAAAGTATTGAAAAAATGCCTTGTCAATCAATACCTAATTTCAATACCTAAGGAGTAAGCGCACTAGCATCAGTGAGCCAATAAGCATACAGCATGCTTTTACTAAGCTCTAATAATGCTGCTGATTGGCTGTCTAACGTTACACATAGAAGCAGGCAGGAAATACTACGTTACTCACAGAGACAGCTTACTTAGAGCTAAGAAATAAATAAAAGATTTTTGCCGTAATGTGTAAAGTTGTAATTTATTATTTTTTAAAATAAAATTAGTATTGTTTTGGAACCGGTAATGATAGCCAGCCCTAATTATATGTCCTGTAAAAAAAGGTTTTCATATTGGAAAACATATGATACACACTGTCAAGAACACATTTACATTGGTTTCTTATGTGCAAATGAAAAAGTAAAATCTTGCAGTAAAACTGCCAGAGACACAAAACTGTCCTATTTGAAGATATTAGTAGTGCAACATTATAGTGACAAAAAAATATATGAAATGTACTGTAACACAAGAAAAAAAAAAAGTAGGCTAAACAAAGCCAATCATACACATACATATAGCATATGCCACAAAATATTATAGTAAAATATAAAGTATTTGTTGCAATCCACACCAAAAATGAGGAAGTTAGGCTTAATGTATCAAATTTGACCGACATGTTGGCTTTGTTTAGCCTACCTTGGTTTCTCTTTGTTAAACATCTGACCATATTTTACTTTAAATTTAATTAAAAAACTCCTGCTAACCTGAAAACACTTTTGGATCTTCATGTCTTCCAAATAAATCAGATTCATAAACCATTCTGCAAGGAAAACACAGGTGGCTTTAACACCATTAACTAGGGAACCGTTCAAGCAATAATTGCAGTGCAATGCAGCGATCAATGGTGTTATTGGTAACACCTTTAAGTTTTGATGTCTGCTGGGATTTTGAAGTGACCATTGGATGGCAGAGAAACAAATTCAGTGTAATAGTGCTGATTACTATGGCTAGCGTGTTAGCAAAGAACAGAACAGACAAAGAGCAACATTTTTATTCATTTAGAATTGTGCTTCCATCCATCTAAGAGTGTAATTTTAAAATGCGCTCTTATTTTATCTCTTATGGTCTCAACCAACTGCTTTTAACCTGCGATGATGCTGCCCTTTACCACCTAGCTTAATTGTCAACTTTGTCTGCTATTTGATGTTAGGGAGTGTACATTGTAACGGTTGAATGAACTTTAAGACCCAAATGCAGAGATGAGGACGGCAGGCAGGAGGAGACTAAATGAATTTATTGTCAAAAAAGAAAAAAAACAAAAAAACACACAACAGTCCAACAAGAAAACACAAAGTCCCAACATCCAAAAAAATGAATCCCGAAAAAAGAAAAAGAAAGCAAAAATCCCAGGAGGTCCGGGGGAGAAGGTGAGGGAAAAAACAAAAACAGGACACCGAAACTAAGAAAAACTCACAAGGGGAACGGGAACACACAGGTTCATAAAACCATCCTATCCCCCAAAACAAATAAATCATGAAGAAGAATGATACAAAAACACAATGCAGAAAGAGAAACAAGAAAGAATCCAAAATCCCAAAAAACAAATATATGTTTCTTCTGACTAATCTATGTTTTCTCATTTTCTCTTTCAGTGAAGAAAGCGCAACTACACGGGCCTCCAGGTACAGTAAGAGCTAACCATCATGCTGAATATCTGTTGATGTTTGAACATGGAGAAGTGTGGTCGGCATAATAAGAGGAACAGCAGTGTGGGATTTTTGATTCTGATTTATCTGTGGCTAGAGCTGGGAGGAGCAGTAGCCTTAAGACTATACAAATTCCAATTAGTGTAATGTGGGATCATTTTTCAGTTTCTTCATTCAGAATGTATATTGTATTTTTAAAAAAAATACTGCAGCACAAGAAGTGGCGGCTGCTGGTCTTTCAAAGAGGGGAAAGCTCATTTTCGGCCTACATCATAAAAATTGTCCATTTATTTATTATACATATATCTGTATTTATTTCTTATATTACAATAATATATAATAATAATATATAATATAATAATTATTATAATTTATAATATCCATGAGATGGTTTCATCAAGAGGCATGTCCAGCAGTACATTTTCTTTGTCACAGCACTTCTAGTCAGCCAGCAAACTTTGTCATACCAGGAGAGCACTAAATCAATCTTAGGTGTTAATAAATTAATCGTAAGTGTTGATCTGTCCTGCTGTTTAATTTTAATTTAAGTAAGACGCTGAGCGTCTGTGGGCGGGACATAATCGCAGCATTTATCCAATGACTGTCTAGTTTCAAAGCAGTTAAAAAACTGTTGAAAACAGCCCCATTGAAGTCCATGAACACTAGGCTTCAACCATAGACAGTTAAAACAGGGATATACACTGTGACGCTACAAGAATGTATGAGGAAATCGAGTCAGCTGATTCTGAACAAACTTGTCTTCAATATTAATGTATTCTAACACATTTTAAGTGAATAAAATGTTAACACAATAGTACATATTTGACCATTACTTTTGAGACATTTTAGGGGAAGCTGAGCTTCCCTTTCAGTCTTAAAGAAATCACCTCTGAGCACAAAATACTCATTTAACAAGTTTCTCTAAGCTCCCATTTCTTTTTTAAAGCTGTGACTTCCCCCTTAGTGCCTGAGGTTCAGCACCAATACCTAAACAATACTTAAACAAGAGAGCCTACAGCCATGCTTTCGGCATGTACAGTATACTGTTTATATAGTTCACCATCTTAGTATAGTGTGTTGACAGGCTAATAGTAAGTAAGTAAGTAAGTAAAGTTTATTTATAAAGCGCTTTTCTCAGATAAAAATCACAAAGTGCCGTACAAAAGAGTAAGTAAAAACAAGCAGTATATAAATATATAAAATTAAAATGACACTAGCAAAAGCCCATCAACCAAAAGCCTTCTTAAACAGACAAGTTTTCAGATCATTTTTAAAAGAGACGACAGTGTCTGCAAGACGCAAGGACAGGGGCAGGGCGTTCCACAGTCTGGGAGCAACAGACTGAAATGACATGTCCCCTCGGGTCTTATAACGGGTCTTAGGGACTACAAGTAGGTTCTGGCCAGAAGACCGAAGAGTGCGGTCAGGGGAATACGGCTTCAAAAGGTCCAGGATGTAATGTGGGGCCTGACCGTTTAAGGCTCTGAAAGTCAGCACTAAAATCTTAAAATCAATCCTGAATTTTACAGGGAGCCAGTGGAGGTCCAACAAGACAGGGGTAATATGAGACCTTCGAGGGGCACCTGTTAGAAGTCTGGCAGCAGAATTTTGAACAATTTGCAATTTGTTTAAAGCAGACTTATAATAATGGCTAATTACCACTAATCACAAAGTGCAGTTGAGGCTGCTGGAATTGTCATTAGTTTTGCAGGTATTAAACAATTAACCAAAGTATTGGACATAGTAAAAGTTTGACCTGATTATGGAAGGATCACCAAAGTTATTGCAATTCATTCTGAGGGGAATAGTTGTCGAGCCATTTCACTTAAAACTTCAAATGTTAACCTCGTGGTGACAATACAGGAAAAGTAAGGGATCACCAAAGTCAATAGCATTCATCCTCTGGGAACCATGAATGTCTGAACCAAATTTCATGGCAGTCTATAAAATAGTTATATTTTATATTTTTTAATAGACATATTTTAGTCTGGAATTGCTATTCATATAGCCATGCTGCTAGCCTGACAAAATAGAAAAAAATATGAGTAAATACTTCACAAGTCTATATGACATTTTTCTCATGGGAAAAACAATTGGTTATATCATAATAGGTTTACATAGTTTAATTTTTAAAACACCATATTTTTTAATACTGCATATTGCTGCAGCTCCTCTTTTCACCCTCTGTGTTGAGCGCTCTGTTTAAGCTACAGAGTGAAGCATCACACTAATAATCCCATCTTTGTTGGGAGTCGCACATGCGCAGTAACTAGGTACTGTTAGCTAGAAACTAGCGCTGCCTCGTTCTCAATGGCAAAACACTGCTAGAACACACAAGTTCACCCTAATCTACAAAAGAAATTGTTTAGAACTACTGACATGTCCCTTGTTTGCAGGTATTTCACGCAAAGTTGGAAGTGCACCCTCGTTTAGAAGAAGTCTCCTGGCTAATCCTGCCTTGTACTGACCGAAATTGGAGAAAGAGCTAGCTGATGTGGTATTAGCTAAAGTGGTTAGCACACACCAAATGTTTCGGCTAATGCCGTAGACCGCCCTGCTGATTTTGACCAGCTAACCTGGAGACTGAAGGCAGGATACATGCAGAAACCCGTGTCTCACTCAAAACAGCATGGGTGGTTTTTTGCGTATTTGTATGCGTGTGGAAGCACCAGAGACACAAAATAACACCCCAAATTTTTTTCATAATATGGGCACTTTAATGTATACATTTTCATGGCATGCAACATGGATTTTCAAATGATGAACGTTGTCCGAAGAAGCAAAGGTGGAAATAGTGTTTAGTTGTTAAAGTGATACAAACGCTCTTAAGGAGAAGGTCAGAGTGGACAGTTGGGCACGCAACGTGTCTGACATGCATACATATTGGTTTGTTGGTTATTTTAACTCACACCACAACCATTACCCATTTTGGCCTTTAGATATGAGGATCTTTGCATATGCATATTTAACTGAGCTTCCTTTGAGCAAGGTATTGATGTCTCACAAAAGTTCCACTGAGCTCTCCACTGGTCAGAGTGTAGTTGCACTCTCCAGATGTTAGTGTTTCTATGGCTGCCCTTTACTGGTCCCTGGGAAGTTTTTCTTGCTAAGCCCATATTTGAATCTCTCCGTGGTCATGTACTTGGATGTCCAGTAGATATGTCACAAAAGAGAACAACAGCTGAGAAGATTTTTCAAACAATTCCTCTTTGGGGATGAAGCGTCAACAATTCAGCAGCCAGGCAAAAGTGAAACTGCGTCTTCCTGTCCACCTTTCTTTTCTTTTTTTATCACTTTGCTGTCTGCAGCTGTTTGTCCCATTTTCTCTCCAGGCGATGATGAGGGGAGAACAACAGCAAAGAGTGGGAGAATAAATAGTTAAGCCAGAAGAAGAGAGATGAAAATCAATAGATCATCATATACAAAGGGCCACCTGCTAGCCTGAAAAGACAATCTGTCATCCCGGCATAAAGGAGAAGATGGAGACAAATCCCTCAATGTTTTTAGGAGACAGAGACAGACTCCAGATACAGGAGATGATATGTCATTGGCTGCCTCTGGCCTCTGATCACAGAGCAGATTTTAAGAGCGGAAGAAAGAGACTTGATTGGCCTCCCCTGGGTTCACAGAACAGGACATGAGTAATGGTGTTGCAGTCAGAGCGACTGTACAGTAGAGATGCCTCCCTTTGAATGTTATTCAGTTTAACTAATTTACTGTATAATCCCAAACAAATTACTCAATTGACTGTAAAAGGAAACTGGTCTCTTCCTTGTATCTTGAAACTATTTGATGGAGTAGCAGTAGTTTAAGAAGAATATAGAGAAAAGTGGGGCTTGAGCTACTATATAGCTACTTATGATACGATATATTGTAAATCGCCTGACAAACACAGGAGGGAATGGAAGTCTTTGTCTGGAAATTTCTTTTTTGACCTAAAATAACATACCTACTCCCTCAGGGCTGTAACACTCAGTCAAGTAGGTGATAGAGAGTATACCCTGAATGCAGTTCTGTCATCTGACATGATTATTAGTCTCAGGTCAGACATAGCTAGTAGAATTTGTCCCACTCTAATGCCCTAGTTTTGGAAACATGATCTGATTTATCGTAACAGTAAAAAGCAGTAGATTCTTTGCCTGGGGGAGCTAGCTGTTGTCCCAAAGCCCTCCTAAAACCCCACAGGTGAACAACCCCCTGAGAGATGTTGGCTGATATGTGGGTCTCTTTATTAGATTTAAGGCACATTATTCTGTTTTTAGCCTTGAACCGTGGCTCTAGAGACGTTGATGTCAAGTACTGTTCTGGTCTGTCGGTCCAAAACTTTAGATTCCCATGTTATTTGGTACAGACCAGGGACATGCCCAGACTTTTGGAAGGGGCTATTGCTCTAATCTACAAAAAAAATTAAAATAAAATATATATATATATATATATATATATATATATATATATATATATATATATATATATATATATATACATACAGTATATTACGACATGACTACAGCTAGTAAAAGTATTTTACGCTCTGTGAACTGAAGTATTTAATATAAAATAATAAATAATTCGCAATGCTATATATGGCACAGATACAATTTACTGTGCATTTATTATTAAATGAAACATTTGTTTTAATGAGTTATTAGCCTACTCTAACTTAAAGGAAATGCTTTTGATAAAATAGGCCAACTTCACATTAAATGATAATGTTGGTTGCTTGACATCAAATTCTCCTTTGATCTCTTTCTCTCTCTTCTTCAGTCGTCTTTGTTGTGAAGGCATACTTAAGCACATAAAACTAACATTAGGCCAGTTATAGGCGGTTGTTAGCTTTGGTTGATAACGTAGCATTTTATCTTAATATAAGGCAATGCTGCGCGACGTGATGCAAACAAAGCTGAAGCTGCACATTATTCAAAGCTCAAGTGGATTTTTTGGTTACCATTCACTAGGCTTTTGTCATAATCTCCATAACTTTGAAAACTTCCGTTAAGGCAGAAGGGCTTGGCTTTCACTCTTTCATTTTTGCTCCTCCGTGTGTGTGAAAATATAAACAAAGTCATGTGTGGGCAAAAATGGATGATATAGCTATTTAATTTGATTTAACTTTAGTAATGATTGGCGCATTGTTGTATAAATGCAGCCACAACAGCAAACACATAAAGAACGAAAGAAAGAAAGAAAGAAAGAAAGAAAGAAAGAAAGAAAGAAAGAAAGAAAGAAAGAAAGAGAAAGAAAAGTTGATTTAGTCTCTTTCACCAGAGGGGCAGTTAAGCCAATCAGGGCAAACGGGCAGTTACCCGGGCAACAGTAGCCCTTACCTGGGCACATCCCTGGTACAGACATTCATGGTCTCCATAGAATTGTTGAATCCCTAAATTTTTCATCTAGTACCACAAGCAGATCAAACACCTTAAACAATTGTCAAATTCTCAAAAGCAACAATGGTACATTGAGATAACTGCTAATAACTGTGAGATGTAAAAAGTTACATTTAAAAATGTTGTACCAAAGAAATTATTTCAGAAAATATTAGCAGTGTCATCTAAAAGCATAGCTTTATATCTTTTTTTGTTTTTTTTTGCTTGACCAACTCTTAGTAGACATCAAGTAATATCCAAAATGACCATATTTCTCCAATAATGCTAAATTGTTTGGATTATTGGTAGTTTTTACAGCCTATTTGTGGAAGAAATGTTGCTTATAGAGATGCAGCACATTGGATAACAGTAAATAACTGTCTGTGTCAATTACAGTCCACTAT
Organism: Percina caprodes; assembly: GCA_013375575.1. Classification (NCBI taxonomy): domain Eukaryota; kingdom Metazoa; phylum Chordata; class Actinopteri; order Perciformes; family Percidae; genus Percina; species Percina caprodes. The sequence continues at coordinate 5,795,615 of JABXJD010000018.1, read as the reverse complement.
AATTCAAAGGGAAGAGATCTGTGCCAGAATATGTACTGTAATTCACCTTCACTTATAGATTCACCGCCACTTAAGATGTTCATGTGGAAGGTGATCCATTCCACAGCAATGCTAGCAGCTCATCTAATGGACTACTTTTCTCTGGTTTAAGAGATGGAACTCATTGATATCAGCTGATATCTGCTTTTTGGTCATAAGACCACTTACCATACTTGCAAATCTCTGGATTAGAGGTTTAGGAAGTGGGGATTTAATCCGAGGGAAACTAGTTTGAATCTCAAGCTGCTTTGGAAAAACAATCCTCATAGAAAATATGAATTAGAAGAAAGGTTTCCTTACAAGATTGCATTTAGGGGAGCTTTGGAGTAGTACATGGCTGGTTATTTTGGGTAAAATTGGTGTGGATTTATTTTTTGTATCTGTTTTGGTTTCCTTTTTTGTTTGAATGCTGTGAAAAAGTTGCGCTGTACTTGTTAAAGTAATCATAAACCGTGAACAACAGGCCTGTCTTCAGGTGTGTTTGAACAGGTTATTGTCCGAAATCATTTTGTTTTTTTATACCTGACATGTTGCTTTACTGTAGTAATGGCTATTCCGCTGTGCACTGCAGCCTAATGAATGCCGATGAATCCCTGGCAGTAATGAGACAATGGTGTTGTTGGTGGAATAAGGCAGCCCTGTCTCAGCACAGCCTTGACTGCTGTGCTGTCTGACTTGCATTCTGTCTGTTGCATATTGCGGACTACAACAATTCTTCCTCAGTCACCTTAGTGTATGTGTATACTGAGAAGCCATTCTAGAAGACACTTTTACTGTGTTCTTCCCAAAACAAGTTGACAGACCCACAGCAACATGGAATGAACATAGAGGAACATTAATTATTTGTCCAACTATTGAATGTAATTCCAATATTCATTACTTTAAACTGTTTTGGACACCAACTCCTGAGAAAATATCTAGCTCTTTAGTTACCTGATATTCGTCTGTCATTACCAGCTAAATTTGCAGAAAGACTCTATGCCATTTGCCATTTAGTGCTGGCCAGGTAGTCTATAGTTTATTAGAGCTTGTTTGCTGAAAACAGCTGTCGGCTGAGGCTCAAAACAGGTTTAAAAAGAGCAGAAAGCTGCAAAGATTCTGTTTAAGATTATGTTTCACATCTTGTCTTTCACATTACATGTAGTCACTTCATGTCAATATAGGAATATGAATCATGATCAGAAAATGTGAATGTAAAGCTGGATGTGCTGTTGATGTTAAAAAAAATGCAGTATAAGTGAAAAGAAAACATATCGTCTGTTTGCACTTGTAAGGCCCAAAGTAATTTTGTCTCCCTTCAATATCTCCTTTAGCTCTCCTATGCTCACTCTCCACTCACTTGCCAGGCCTCCTCCATCACCTCCACTATAGAGTATTCATTACTGTAGACAGCCTAGTAAATGTCATCTCGCCTGGCCGCTCTGCGCACATCCATGTGTAACTGAATATAACTTATTTATTTTCACAAGTCATTGCGTCTTAATTATAAATGACGCTTGCTGCTCCCCAAGAGGGTCCCACTGCATGCTGGGATATGTTCTCCCAGTTGCTTTTTACTGGATGGTGTGTGTGTTTGTATCTGTGTGTGTGTGTGTGTGTGTGTGTGTATGTGTGTACGCGCGCGCAAACATGCATGCATTTATGGAGGTCTGCTGAGTGTCATCTTTGATGACAACCCTGGTGATGTCAAAGGAAATAGATTCCAGACAATGGCTCAATTCTTTTAAAACGTTTCCTCCGTTTTGACGTTGTTTTGTTTTTTTGCTTTCGTTCGTTGCTCATTCACTTGTTGTGTTTTCCTAATTTTTCCTTACCACTGTTAGCTCAGGCAGTAAATGGGGCTGTCTGCACCCTGCCAGTCCCCTCGTCCCCTTAATCACAGACATGGCAACCCCCTTAAGTGAATGATGGATTATTCCCGATTAACCATTTCACCCCCCTGTCTTTTGCCTTCGTCATTACTGCTGAGCTCTGCAGGGCAGGCGGACATATGGGCCACACACTTGACATTTAATTTGATAACACAATACAATTATGTACAGTATTAAGAAATTCCACTGCATCCATCTTGGTTTTCCCACAAGAAGATGGTAGTGCTCCTAAACCTTAATAACGTCCTGAATTTATGCAGAAAATAAAGGACAAATATTTGCTAATGGATTCATGAAGACTTTATCAGGACTCATAGCTTAAAGTGCCCATATTATGAAAAAATATATTTTTTCTGGGATTTGGGGTTATTTTGTGTCTCTGGTGCTTTCACACGCATACAAACTTGAAAAAAAACTATCCATGCTGTTTTGAGTGAGATACAGGTTTCTGAATGTCCTCTGCCTTTAGATCTGCACGGCTTTCGACGTCACTAGCCGAGACAAGGTGGCTAACCGTAGCACGCTAGCGCTAGCATGCTAGCTAGTTCTCAATGGCAAAACACTGCTACAACTAGTTCACCATAATCTACAAAAGAGCTACGTACATGTCCCTGTTCAGCAGGTATTCCACAAGTGGCCCTCGTCTAGAAGAAGTCTCCCAGCTAATCCTGCCTTGTACTGACCAAAGTTGGAGAGAGAGTTATCTAGCTGATGTGATCTTACCTAGCTGCTGCGCATGTGGAACTCCCAACAAAGATAGTATAGAAGTGAAACGTCTCACTCTGTAACTAAAACTAGAGAGATGTCTTACTCTGTAGCTAAAACAGAGACATAAACACACAGGGTGAAAACAGGATCAAAACAACAAAAATATGGTGTTTTTTGAAAATTAATCCATGTAAACCTATTCTGGTACAACCTCAAAATACAATTATGAACCTGAAAATGAGCATAATATGGGCGCTTTAATGAATCCACTTATCCTACTCACATTGGAAAAGGGGATTCAGAACCAAACCCTGACCTGTAAAGTAGTAATTTATGCAGGTGAATGATCGCGTCCCTCAACTCATCTTCAGTGCAAATCCACTGATGCTGCTCTCAGCTCTGCTGGCCCTCTTCAAAAGAAAGTCGCTGTAAGATTGAGAACACAGAGATGTACTAAGAAATACAAATACACACACCAACACTGAATATGGTCTTTCAGTGTTGTGTGTATTGGGCTCTCTGTCCTTGTGAAGTGGGCTACTGGAGGCAGATAATCAAGCAGGGATTAGGTGGTTGGTGGCTCAAACCTCCTTGATTTATGCTGATTATGCTGTGAGTAAGATAATATAAGGACACATATTTTTCTCTAAGCAATCAGTAAGAGCAGATTTTCAATGTTGTTTCATATTTATCAATGACATATACAGATTCAAGAGTGGTCTCTTTAAGTCAACTTGCAACAACCTATTGTATACAGTTAGAGTAAAAAAGGACAAAGATAAAGTGATTTATCCATTAAGATTAAAGTGCTCCACAGTCTTCACATTATGAAATGACAACAAGGAGGAACTTCCAGAAAAAATAGGGTTATTATCTTTGCACCAGCTGATCTCCATAGAACAATCAAATAGATTTAACATGACTGAATATGAATACATTAAACCTGGATCATTGCTGAAAATGGACCAGCCTCCTAGAAAAGAATGGAATGTGTTTCTGTTCATTTCTGCCATTGTCTGCTGTCTCACTTTGCTCCTGGGTGACTGATTATGGAAGATAAAAAAGAGAAATAAACAAATTAAAATAAAAAAACATGGTCCAGAGGAGGTTTTATTTGGATTTCATTTATAGTATTTTACTGACATCTGATGTTCAGAACCAGAATTTCAGAGTACTTTTGGACCTCTTAGAAAACACAGATCTGAAGAATAGCAAAATGTTGCATGAAAAAGTTTTTAGTAATTTGTTTTTCTCTACTTGATAACCATTTTTAAGATTATGCTTATGTTGGCACTCAAAGCAATTTGTTAAGGTTATAGAAAGATCATCGTCTGGCTTCATTAATTAGAAAATCCAACATTTACTTTAAACTTGTGACAAGACATTTTAATGTATACTGTATATGTTTCCATTGCTCTTTGCATTGCTATTCTGTATAATACAAAACTTAAAACAATTTACCTCTTGAGCTTCATTCAGACATGTTTTGGACTTAAATAACTTTAAGGTTTTAACAGTGTGTTTAAAGACATTTTATCCCACCTTTGTCAAATTTAGTGTGCCGCTTGTGAAGACAGATCTACATGTTGGTTGGTCGTGTTTTATCAGCAAAGACGTCATTATACATTTTTTAGGACCGTACATTTTAACTGAGGTGTTGATTTCCTTTAATTTTTTTGACTTGCACTTCATCAATGCTGTCTGACAGTTTATAGTCTTTCCACTGTTCGGTGATTTAAAGAAGAGAGTTTAATGTATTGAACAGGCTAAAATTAGCATAAGCTCTGTGTTTTATGGTCATTTCCTGCAGCTGTATAGGGGATAATGTCTTTATCTCCTTTATATTAGAGTATATTATTACATTCGGCATGCAATCTTCTGTCTTACTGACTGTGTGTGTGTGTGTGTGTGTGTGTGTGTGTGTGTGTGTGTGTGTGTGTGTGTGTGTGTGTGTGTGTGTGTGTGTGTGTTTGTTTTTGTCCTATGTGGGTAGTTTAATTATATCTCCCCTGTCTTGAAAATCTCTCATGGCTTTTTTTTTTAGCTTTTGTTTATCTCCCCTTGAACTTCAGAGATGCTTCACTGCTCAAACATTAATGGCTATTTACTGTACAATGCAGAGAGGGAATTTATTTTTCTTGTGGTTCAATCCATTAGTGAGATGGACCACTGGAGTATCGGCATGGTAGAAGCAGGACACGGACATGGGACTTTTTATAACATTTTATGACATGACATTTTAAACATGAAAATGCATTACATTACATATGCATTACAATAAATAAGCAGTTCTCATAAAATCACATGTTTTATAAAGCATTAGCAACTATTCAATCAAAATGCAAAATCTGAGTAATCCTTTTTTTTCTCTCATCTTTTTCAGATAAGTTCAACGCCTACGTAACTTTAAAAGTGCAAAATGTGAAGAGTACCACCATCACAGTCCGAGGGTGTCAGCCATGTTGGGAACAAGATTTCATGTTGTAAGTTTCACCCTGCTGCTGTTGTTTTTTAAATTTGTATTATTGCATCACTTTGTATTAACTTTTTAAGTAACTCACTTTAATATTTTTCCCTATTCTTTCCCTATTCCTTCTTTTTTGGGTATGTAGTTGTAGTGTGAGGATAAAAATGACCAGACTGTTCTCACTAACTGTTCGTACATACAAAAATTATTGCACTATTTATTTTGCATGTAACCTACGTAATTGTGAGCCAGGATGCGTCAGGCAACTTAGTATAAAGCGTGGCAAAGTGGTCGTAGTGAGGAGGTCAAGGCGGATGGATGGGTCAAACAAACACAGGAAGTACAATTTACGTACTTGACTAATGCCACGTATGTAAGTTACATAACAAGCATACTTATTTTAACCCAAACCACAATCTTTTCCTAAACCTAACCAAGTAGTTTTGTTGCCTGAACATGTTCTGCACTGCACGTCTTAGGATAATGCACAAAAGTGTGCATCATTTTTCGTTTGAAATAATACAAACTTTTGTATAAGAATACGTTGAAATGACTGTTATGACACGCTGCTGATGAATTTACCTTCAAATATACACTCTGATTCCAAATTCCAACATTGCTATCACACATGATTCTCATGTAGCAAAACAAAGCCCAATCATCTGTGTTGCCATAGCCAAATTATTATATGTTCCTTTGTTTGTTGATAATGTTCTACAGCCCTTGTCTTTGCAAATTTAAAGGTTGCATGGTGACAATGCTATATTTGAATATAATACAATGAAATTACATTTTCACTATGGAACCATGGCACCAAGTTTGTGTAGCAGAAATGGTGCGGGTTTCACTTTTGACAACTGGTTTCCAGTTTATTTGAGTTGCTTTTTACTTTTTGGCTCAGTGTAATTTATATTAGCAGCAACAGCTTGTTCTGCACCAACCTCTTGGGATGTATTAGGACAAATGCAAGGGATAAATTGAAACTTCGCAGTGTGTGTCAGCCCTTAGATGAATTTAGGCCAGGTATCCACTGCTAGCTGACCGGCTAGCTGGCTATAATAGGCCTTACTGAAATTGAAATGGAGCATCAGCCGTCTGTGGGACTCCAGTCTGGCCGGCTGACACAGGCTACTAAATGGAAATTTTTGGTTGGAGTGGGTAGGATGGATGGAAAGTGAAATTACATGTCGAGCTCAGATAAGTGGATGAGTCAGTGATAAATCTAATGATTTGTCCAGTCCAGTCTGATTCCATGGGGGAGAAAAACTGCAAATGTAGCTGATGTAGAAATCCCACTTCACCTTTTATGCTCACAGAAATAGTGCAGCTCCTTGTATCCACATCCATAAGGTATTATTTTGAGGGGTCATCTGTCAGTAGAGAGACATGCAACCAGCAGAATTAAAGAAAGCACCAGGTCAACCCAACAGGCCTAATCATGTTAGGTGACCTGGCTTGTGTTTTCCGAACTGCATTTTTGTTTTGTGCTCTAACTAAATTGTTTAAAAAATAAGGCTTTTCTTAGCTTTATTGACTGGTAAATTTTTCAGTTTCGGGACGTTTTGGAGGTGTACGCCAAAGGACTTTCCTGTTGCTACCGTCCGTGCTGGTAGTAAGTTTGTGGATTTAAAATACATTTGTATTTACATTTGTTTTCAGTATGGTCACAATGCATCCCTAACCACCTCTGGAGGGGGTTTGGCTTATTGGATCACAATTCATCCTCAATGCGTTTTTTTTGTGTATCTATACTTTCATCTGGTCAAGCACTGGTCATCAGATTGCAATCCAGTCACCAGAATCACATATTAATGCTAGGTTCAAATGGTGTTAAAGACTCAATAGCCATGCTAGTGGCTTTTTAAGACTTTACATAGGCAATGCTTTGAGCTAAATGTTACCATCAGCATGCTAACATGCTCACAATGACAATTACAGTGCTAATGATGATGGAACCTTCACCATTGTTACCATCTTAGTTTAGCATGTCCGCATGCAAATATTTACTAATTCAAAACAAAGTACCACTGAGAATGGAAATGTGATTTGTTTTGCAGGTATTTGGTCATAAATTAAAGTATTGGATAAATTAAAACTTTGACCTATTTTGACCTTTGTCCGAAACCCTCCTTAAAATATAATTTAAACTGCCCCAAAAGGGCTCTAAAGGGTATCAACTAAAAGAGAAGGGATAATATTACTTACATGATTTAAACTAATAGAATAGCTGGAAATTATATCTGTCTACAACAGGAGGCCTTTTTAAACTAAATGCCATTTAAATGGCATTAGGCATACATAATAATCTGTCCCCCACTATATGTCTGTCTGTCTGTCACACAAACACACACACACACACACACACACACACACACACAGTTATTTATTGTACTGTACAATAGAAACATATCTTTTCTGCATACAGGTCTCCCTAGACTTGATGAGGGGGAATGGGTAGTTTGACTGTGGGTTACATAAGACTGTCTTTTTCATACTGCTCATAATCTCTGCTACTTTATCCTTAATCAAATATTTCTATTATTAACATTTTCATCATGTCTCATTTAAAAAATAACTGCTTTTACACAAAGCATAAATGGCATGCCCCACTTGTCTGTTCTCTCCTGTATGCGCACTGTTGAAGAAATAGACATCTCTGATTTTTGGCTCATCTTTTACACTGAGAAGGTGATTCTGACAATTTAAATAAAGAAATCAGCTCAAGTAAAATGCCAATTAATATAACCATAATGACTGAAAAGATTGTTGATTATATACAAAGGAAACCCCAGGGCCTTCTACACTAAATGGCTAATTAGATCCAAAGTCTCATTAGCAGCTGGGCTTGATGGGGGGACAGCAGCGGCATGCTGCGTTGAAGCACTGTTGGAGGTGTTGAGTAGGAATTGCAACTGAGTTTAATTCCCAGGATGAAAGGTCTCAACAAGAGCAGTGAGACAGACATATTTGTTGCAGGGCCAGCTCAAGTGTGTACTCAGATTGTGCTCGAAAATCACAGCAGATATTGCAGAGAAAGTGAAAAAGTCAAACTATTTATTCACAAAAAAATGTAAAAATAATTATTATAGAAAAAAATGACAGTGACATTTGACAACCTGTAGTGATAAGTGCTCATTTACGTGGTAATTTTACTGTCTCTTACATTTCTCTCCAGGTGGTCACTCTTGTCTCTTTATTTTCAGCCATAATGGCCAATCCTCATGCTACAGTATTTACCCTTTCACAAACTGCTATTACCATATAAAAAATGTGGAACTACTTCGAGTAACCAGGCCATAAAAAATCTGACACAATATAGAATGAACTATTGTATTGATGGTGCATCAAAATGTAGAAAACTGCATTTTTTGCCCTAAACTCAAATAGGCTCCAGCCCCTAAAGAAAATAGGAAAATTCATTTCATTTTTCATTTGTTTATTTATCTTGAACAATCAACAATGTTGCAAGACAAAAAAAATTAAAACCACAAAATAAAACACAAACAGAATTTAGAATTTAACTGAATTTAATTTTCAAATAGCTTATTTGGTCCTGCCCCTATTTCACAAAACCATATTATTACAAAGTAGGTAGATATGCAAATACTGCATACAATTTTTCAGGTCTTCCAATAGCTTACAACAATACCTTTACATTACAATTTTGTTCCTATGTTTTGGTATATTCTTTTTTTGTATTGATCAAGTAATGATTTCTTTAATCTATTTTTGAACTGAACTGGATATTATGACTCTGTTTGATGTCATTGTTCAGTCCATTCCATAAGGTCACCCCACAAACTGAAACACACATGCTTTTAACAGCAGTTCGCACAAGAGATTGTTTGAACATGTAATGTCCTCTTAGATGATATCCAACCATTCCTTTCATCAAACATTGCACGTATGTTAAAAGGTAAATTATTTTCTTAAATTTTAAACATAAATTGCAATGTGCAAATATGTTGTTGCTTTTGTAGGTATTTCACCACACTTTCACACAATATAACATAAATGGTAAAATAAGTGTGCAGTATGTAATGTATTATGGTTCAATATGTAGTTTTGCTCAATATACCAATACTCCTGGCCATCATCATGCACAGCTATTTAATGTGGGGCTTCCAGCACAGTTTGTGGTCAAGTACAACACCCACAAACACTTTTATAGACTCTTTCTTTGTTTCATTATCGATTGCTATTTTAACATCTGTATTTATAGTACCATTTCCAAATATCATATCATTAAAAATATCTTATTTGAATCAAACCATAGTTTTAATTTATTCATTTCATTTGTGACCATTTCCAGCATCTGCTGCAAGTTATCCCCACAACAAAAAATATTTGTGTCATCTGCAAAAACAGTGAATTTTAGTACATTTGATACTTCAAATGGATGAATGGAGGAGAATGTTAACGTACAGCTGAGGCTCTGGAACGTTTTTTCAACCAAGGACACCCTATAAGATAGAGATTTTTTTCAACACTTCTATTAGTCTTAGTTGTGTGAAAGAAGCAACTTAGAAGCTTATTGATGATAATGATTTGTCGGTTAATTGTCCCATTCACACCAGAAATGTATGAACACTGAAATTAAAGGTCATGACACAGGATACCCTCAACACATGCGATAGAGCGGGCAAGCAAATAAAAGAACCAGAAACTGAAATGTATCTTGTAAAAAAACGCACATAAGACTTTCAGCAACACATTGTTCACACAGCCGGTATGCTGTCATTCTGGCCTGGGGGAACATACTGCATAATAGAGAATTTCCCCCAGTCTCATGCCCCTGGTTCCAGCTGCAAATCTATCAATGCTGGAGGGTTTTAAACACAGTGCTATGAAGTCTCTATAAAAGGTATTCACAGTTAGTATAAGTGTTCTTGCCTCAAAGTGTTGACATTAACAAATCTGTCCATTTATGCCTCAACAGTGTGTTAGCCATTGACTAGCACACTGAAGAAAGGTATGTGACTTTCCAAAAAGCAATATGTGATTATTACCACAGTTGTTACACATATTGCACAAAATGTATTTATTTTACAGTATAATTGGTGTAGTTATAAATGGTCACAATGAGATGATTCCCTATGATTTTAGTGACCTTTTTTCTAGTGCCATCGACAGGTAAATATTTCTCTGTGACCAACAGTTTGGCACATATAATTAGAATTTAATGGCCAAATTTCCAGAATATTATATCATACACTTTATTAATGCTGGGTTGGTTGTCTGGTGTGATAAGGCATTAAACAGTTGAATGTTGGTGCCTCTACACTCAGGGTCACTAGGTCTCACATGCTTGTCTCTGCTCATGCATCCTTTGATATAATCTTTGTCTATCTCAGTTGTTTATTTTATCCCTTTTTTGCTGTCTGTCTGGTTATCTCTCTTTCTTTCACCACATGCATTATCTTGCCTTGTTTTTTGTCTACTTCTCACTCTCTCTGTCTGTTTGACTGTCCTTTTAATACTGTCCTCACATGCTACTGAGGGTCAAATCTTTAGACCTGATTCACAGTATTGTGTCAGAAGTCATAGGCTTTCTGTTACCACACTTACAGTATTCACAATTCAACACTTAATTCAGTTTTTATTTTACCTTCACGCTAAACTGTGGTAAATTTGAAGATGACAGCACAATTTAATTAAATTTTTTTCAAGCTAGTTATATTTTAGTTTTTTCTCTTGATGTAGAATGGGGAGAAGCCTTTCTCTTGAGACTCCTTTCCCATCCCTCTTTGGGTGTTGTCTTTCTGTTTGACTGCCTCTCTGGTGATTCGGGTCATAGTCTGCTCTTTTCTTCCAGTTCTCTGTCAATTAAGTTGTGTATAAGTTTCAAAAAATGGTGACCTTTTTCCTTCACAATGACTTTATCAAGTTATAAAAACAGAAATGATTTACTGCTGTCTGATCACAGTCTTTTCTCTTCTCTTATTTATGATGTTGACACCACTCTCAGTGCTGCTGTTTATCAAAACGAGTATTGTTTTCCCACAAGAAATCATAATTTGGATATTTACATTAATTTCTGAGAGCACAGTAGCAACATATCAAAAATCTTTTCAATGACACCCTGGAGAGTAGGTACGGACGGTATTGGACAGTAGGTTATGCTGTGTTCATGTCATTTGGGATGGATGGTGAAGATAAGATTCATTTTTTAACGACTTGAGAACATTCACATTATCAAGAGGGATTTTTGATTATAGAGATGTTCATTTGAGGATTAAAATACTTTGCATTGAAAATATAACTATGATATCTGTTTAACTTGGTTTTAATTCAATTTAGTCTTGCAGTGCCAGACCTATCTCCACAACGCTGTGGAGTAATGTCTGGCTACACTTAAGATACATTGTAGGATAGGAGAAAAGTTTTGCAACGCTAAGCTCCGAAAGAAGAGACGGTGGCTCTGCAAAATGGTCTAGGAAAGGAACTTGTTTTGGTGGAATAATTGTCCCTGCTAAAGAAAACTCTGTATACAATATGAAATGAAGTTAACTGTTCACACTATACAGTGGGGTGGCAGTAGCTTAGTCCGTAGGGAATTGGGTTGGGAACCGGAGGGTCACTGGTTCAAGTCCCTATAATTTACATCAAGCCTTGTTCTAAGCCTGATTACACACATGCTTCACTTTCCCTTGTCTCATCCCTCTGTGTGGATGTGTATGTTTGCATGTGTTTGTCTGAGTGTGATAAAAATACACCATTTCATTCCTGTAACACAAACCATTCCCTCAATAATGGATGGGCTGTGATGGAGGGCATATGCCAGAGTTGGATGTAAAGCTTCAAGGGATGGATAACGTCAGACCTATTTTTAAACCTACTTTTTTTTTCATGGTTTCAATAAATACTCTCATGAATTAAATTTTGTTTTTAATACTTTATTGCAATGTTACTTTCATCATCTTCCAGACAATTGTTTACCTCACACATTGGACATTTTTATACTTTTACACATTTGTGCAAAGTTCATCTGGTTTTAAAAAACCAAGATGGCAACTGCCAAATTGTCAAACTCAAGGCTTAAAACGGCAGTCCAAAAACCGGATGGGGTACGACACCGATGCTACGTCCATTATTTTTACAGTCTGTGGTTTGAAGGAACCCCTGCCATGATTTTGGTTACATAACTCTCTTGGACCAAGAGTTTTTTTTCATCAAACAAATCCATTACGAAACAAATGATTGTAGACATTTCCTAACCACAACCCAAACTCAAAAATAATATATAATATTAAAAATAATATAATATATATATACCAACAGTCATCATTATTTGTTTTCATATAATTTTTTTGGTTGCATTCATGATGGGACAGCAGCTCTCTTAGGAATGAATAAAGAATTCAAAGCAGACTGGATTGGACACACACACACACACACACACACACACATTCCACCCAGATTCTCCCACCTACCCCCTTCTCTACATCATCCCAGCTGTGAAGTGTCATCAGAGATGACTGACAGCCAAATGGAGGCAATATGAATATGAATGGGGCTGTGAATATGAATATGCAAATGAGGAGGGGAGACAGTTTAGCTACTGTCTTCTCTTTAAGACACATCTCTCAGAAAATGACAGCTGTCATCCTACACCCTCACTACTTTGAAATAAGTCTGGCCCTTACTTACTTACCTGATGGTAGAGGAAAAGTATTGTTGAGTCAGACTAAGGAAACTGAAACACTGCAGTATGCGTATTAAAACACAGGTAAATTATGGACCTAATTCAATTTTAAATTCAGTGACAACAAAACTGTGGTGTCTTTTATTCATAAATATGCAAATAAAAGAATATCTTGGGTTGAGATATTGTGCATTTAAAAATAGACAAAACATGAAGAGTGACTCAAAGGAACACTGATGTAGCTTGTGAAGCAGCAGTCCACACTTCAGCTAAATGTGTGTTATTGTAGGTACATGCAATTTTTGAAATGCAAACCTTGCCCCAACACCAGATTCCACTTAATTTTGTGAATAATATACTGTAGACTGTAATGACAACAGCTGTATACTGTATATATAAATACACTTAAACACCCTGAGACCACTTAGACTTTGGACATTTTTTGTTTGCTGTTGCAAAAATCAGGATGAAAATTCACAACATTCATATTTCCATTAACCAATGAGTTTTTTAGTCTCCTCTGCAGATTCAGTGTCAAGTCAGTCTTTCTTGGGAAACATCCTCCAGTTGAGAATTTGCAGTTTATAATATACACAAGAAGAAATGGGTAGTTAGAATGGGCGGCGATAGCTACCATTACTACACTGATAAAGAAATGACCTCCACCTAAAGAAACTCTAACTTAATGTAAGGAATAAAGAAATAGTCTTGGGTCTTTTGTGATTTTGATGCCAGGTTTGAACTTTTACTCTCTATGTAATGCCATGTGTGTGTTTCTGTTTCTACAGTGAGATCAATCATCTAGAGTCAGGTCTGGTGTTGGAGCTGTGGAATAAAGGTTTGATCTGGGACACTATGATCGGCACAGCACTGATACCCCTGGACACCATTCGACAGTCTGACGAGGTATCACGCCATCGTCATCTCATCCTTACAAAAACACAAGTTAATGTCATATTTTATGACGTCAGTCACAAGATCTTGTTTGTCTTGAGAACAGAAGTTCCTTCAGAGCTTTCAACAACATCTCGCAGCCTTCATCAGCCTTCAAATAAAACAAAACTCATATGCCCATTTAAACATTGAAGCAGGTTTTCTGGCTGTTATTATTCCTCCTGATAATTCTGGCTGTTGAGAAAGATTGTCTCAGCCACACAAACAGTTTGAACACCTCCCGATTGGCAGGAGGCTGCGGTCACTCAGGTCCAAAATATCATGCCATAAACACAGTTTCTTCCCACTCTGCAGTCAGCCTCACCAACAAGTCCCTGGACCCCCATTGTCACTGACTCTCAACTTTCAAACACATTTTTCTACAGAACAAGGACTGTGGACTTTTTATTTATGGCCAGTATGAACAGGAGGAATGATTACAGCAATTAGGTTGTTTTAGAATAGACTTTAAACCATTGTCGTCCCTTTTTTATGGAATATAAAGCACATTTACTGATGGCACATCTACTTGTGGCAATTGTGAATGTTTTTTTCTCGGCTGCTGTAATTTGACTTGCATTAGTCTTTTTACAAATAAAATGCCATAGCTTACCTTACAGTTACTATACCATAGCAACAGGAAGTAGAAAGGCAGAGAAATTATATTTAATTGTCTTCCACCTTGCCATTCCTCTATTATAAGCTGCTGTGTACTCATGAATAAGCGTTAAAATAGATAAAATAAAATGAATATTTTATATATATATATATTTTATATATATATAAAAATAAAGCAGCACATACTGATGTAGTAGACCTCATTACTAAGTGAGGCAGCAGCCCTTGTGTAGTCATTAATATTGCAGCCCGCAGTTGTTCTTGGCTTCTTCATCTTTGCTCAGGTTTATTGATTGTGTTTGTCCTCAGCCCACCCACACCCTCATTTACCATGTGGATGCTTTGATTCTCAATGAGTAAATGCCTCTGTTTCTCTGTGTCTCTTTTTGTCAGGAGGGACCAGGAGAGTGGACGTCGCTTGACTCTGAGGTGTTAATGAGGGAGGACGAGATCTGTGGTACCAGCAACCCAACTCCACACCAAGTGCTGCTGGACACCCGCTTTGAGCTGCCCTTTGGTATGCATATGTTCACAAATACACATTTGCTCAAAAAATAATCTCTATTGATCACACGCAACACAGAGCCAAGAGTTTAAAAGCTTAGAAAACCTGATTGTACACAGGAGCATCCTTGGCTGAATGATGGTCTAAATAGCCTTTTTAGTTACATGGTGTTGTAATCTCCATAAACGTATAAAAAGAGCTAAAGAAGGAAATGTAAAAACATGACCATACTTTGATTATCCTAACAGAATATAGCACTGTAACATCTTGTATGATAAATCTTAGACTGATAAAGAATAAACATTTGAACCCCATTTCCACTTTATAGATTAACAAAAGCTCTGCTAGAGTGCTACAGGTCAGCATATTCAACTCACAAAAAATAGTAAAATGTGTGATATTTTAGTTATAATAATCACATCACACAAAACCAACTTAATCAAAAAGAATGTAATTACTTATTGAACATGACAAAATTGCAATGCAGTTTTACTAGCTCACACACTTTCAAATTTTGTTGAAAAAAGATGTTATGTCAGTCTATATTAAACACAATATGGATGGATTGAAATACTGGAAAACTTGGTGACTTTATCAGCCAGTTGCTAAACAAACAAGTACATTTGTTTTATTTGGGAGACACTTTTACCGTGGTTACATTTTATTGCCGTTTTATTTTACATTTATGCCTCCTACCAGCATTTTATCTCTAAAATATGAATACCAGTCTTCATAATAGTACTAAAGGTACAAATTACAACACAGCTTTGATAAAATACAAATGAAATGAATAAACATTGAATTCCTTAAATATACTATATTAAACTAAAGGTTATGTACAGATAGCCCTGCTGATTAAGAAGCAAGGTTGGCAATATATGATAGTATATGATTTTTTGTTGTACAAAAAGATCAGACTCTAACCAAGAATCAAGAAAAACCACCAAGTGTTTTGCTAAATATTTGTTTCTCTTTGGCTTGTAAGTAGTTTGACTCACTTCACCAGACGGTTTACCAGACAGATTACCCTGTGTGCTTCATTGTACAGTCTATTAGAGTTTGTTCAATTGGTAACGTTGCCCCAAATATAATCCTAAATTTTCCTCAGCCCTCTCTATTCTTACCCATATTTCTTGTGTAACCACCTAAATAGCTAAATTTCTTTAGACCATTATGTTTCCTCTGCAAACTCTTAATCTCAGGGAGCCATCTTGCCTGCTTTTAAGCCAGTCAACACTCACCTGATGTCAAGATAGGACCAGTTCATGCTGCTGTCCGCTGGTCGTGACACAAAAGCCAAGGCCTGAAGATGGAGATAAGATAGTAGCTTGCCTGTTTTAGCAAACTTCGACAAACCCTTTTAAAATGTTAAAATAATTGACATCCAACATAGGTACTGATCAATAGTGAGGTCTTCTTGGTCATCATTGTCACAATGAGTCATTCTGAAACACATTCACAAACACCTATTTATAAAATAACCCCCAAGGTTTTCAAACTGTGACGGAGAGTTGAAGGTGAGGCACAGTGGGAGAGAAGTAAGGGCAAAGAGACTGTGTGAGGTCAAAGAAAGAGACAGGTGCCCAGTTTGAGTATCCTGTGTGTTCAGATGAATTGTGTGTTGCCTGTTTGTTGTCACTTTTGTTGTACTGCATATCCGTGACGTTGCATTTCCGGGGTTGCTCCGAAGCTGCAGGAAATTCCTCCGGATGTCCCTCTTTTTGGCCAGATGTCCGTCACCTTCTGCTTTCTTTGTGTTGTAATTTTAAACTTTTTAAAACCGATTTCCGAGGACTATGGTTAACTGCTCCTCAGATCTCTGCAGGGTAAATCCAGACAGCTAGCTAGACTATCTGTCCAATCTAAGTTTTCTGTATGACTAAAAAAACCTTTGAACATACAAATGTTCCACCAAAACAAGTTCCTTCCCGAGGCCGTTTTGCAGCGGCACCATGGCTCCATCCGGAACTTAGCACCACCCAAGACGATTGTGATTGGTTTATAGAAGTGCCAATAAACCAGAGCATATTTTTCTCCATCCTGGACTGCTGTGTGGACTAGCCAGACCCTCCTCTGCCTGTGAATCTTATTTCTGCTCTTTGAGGAATGGTCAACTTAAAGCTTTTAATTATAAGGACAGCGCACATTCATTAACATTACTCTACATGTGCCAGTGTTAGCCAGCCGGCTAATTTTATGTACTCTGTACCGGCTAATTTTCTGTACTCCGTGCTGGCTAATTTTCTGTACTCCGTGCTGGCTAATTTTATGTAACTGTAGTCCTTTGGCAAGATATTATAAGAACCATAAATTGACTTGGTCAGTTGTTCCCAAATGTCAAGTCAGAAATAAAATACAATTTACAAAAGCACATAAAACACACACAAAAATACAAAACAAATAAACAAAAAAGAGACACATTAAGATGACAGTAGCAACACAGGAAAGGCCATCAGTCATGGCAACATTAAGAATGGAAAATGTTCACATTACCAGACTGCTCAAAAGCCAATCTTTAAGATGTTTGGAGAAAGTGTGTTGGAAAGTACAACTTATGTTCTGATTTGGTACAGTGTTCCAGAAATTAGAAGCTCTTACAGAGAAGCATAAGTGACTAAAAGCAAAGGCTACACAGTCCTCTCTTAGGGCAGATCTTGTAGCGCTACTGTTAGAGTCTTTCTGTGTAATGAAGGCACAGAGTGGCAGTGGAGCCTTCTCATAACATATTTTACACAAAATCAGTTAAAAAAATTGTAGTTCTACTGTTAGAGTTTTCTGTGTAATGAAGGCACAGATTGCAGTGATGCTAAGATTTGTGTTTTCCGTCTAATACCTTGAGAGCTTGCTTGTAAAGTGAGAGAAGTACCTTGCTGCTTTGGCAATGGCCAAACTCTGGTGCCGCTGAAATCACACAGCAAGCATAGGATAGGTGTACAGCTGTGACCAGTTTAAAAGTCCCAAATGTATTTATTTATTTTAACTGAGTTTAAGCGTCTTATTCTTAAGCTTTAAGTCCATTTTTCTAACTCAGATTCTGTCTCTGCAGACTCCATCAACCTGATGTATTTTTATACTCCACTTTACTGTCAGAATCACTTTCACTCTTCTTAATTACATGCACTTTCCATGCTGATTGTGACCCTGTGATATACACATCTTTGCAACGTGATTTTGTATGATATATGTACATGTCTGGCCAATTGCAGGACATTTTATGCAACTTATCTCTTTTTGTTCAAATTGATAGGAAAACCTGAATTTTTTTTCTAATGTCAGATCTACTTCTTTTTAACAGCCCTCTTACTTGGTTGTTAGTTATGCCCTATACTATTCTGTCACATTACCAGAAAATGTTTTACTTGGGAACATGGCAGAGACCGTAGCCAGGCTTTTACATTTTACCTATCCTGGTCTGTTTCTCTTCTTCTTGTCTTTCTGTGGCTTTGGCTTCTGTGAGGTCCCTGATGTGGTTGTTTGTTCTATTTTTTAGCCTCCAAAAGGAAACCTCATCAGCTATTAAACATGCATGAATATAAGTGGAAGCACATCAAGCAATGTGAATGGGATAAGACAGGGTAGGATAGGGATCATGGAGGGCACTGAGGGAAGGGTGGAGCTATTGTGGCTGTGGGCTTCCACTTTGCCTCACATTCTGTGTTTTGCACTCTGCTTCTTCCTCCATTATTTACTTTCTGTCTATGTCACCCTTTCCAATTCTACCATCCATCCCTCCACCTATCCACCCATCACATGCATCTGTAGTTCCTCAACTTTCCTTCTTTCACCACCCTCTCTGGCAGTCTCTAAATATTTTGCCGTCACTCAATTTTACTCCATCTTCTGTCTAATCTGTCTGTCCAGATATCCCAGAAGACGAGGCTCAGTACTGGACCAGTAAGCTGGAGCGGATCAACACAATGCGGATACATGATGAGGTAAGTTTACTAAAAAGTCTATTTCCTGTTAATAAGTCATACATTACTAAGCCATAAGAGATATTAGATCACAGTTCATTCATGAGTCTCAAAGGTGATCTTAATGCTAAGAAAACAGTGGGGAATCCCAACTAGGACAGACTTCCTTTTTCTCCGCATTAAAAGTAGTGTCCTTTTGAAACTAAATTTTACAATCGGTATAGGATAATAGCATTCTAGCAATGTGTGTAAAAACACAATGTGAATAATTAGAATTTTAATAAGGTGCGTTACTCTGTTATGCTTTTACTGTTTCCTGCATCCATCCATAATGCAAAAAGACGTGAGAGTAGAAGACGTTAATTGGCACTAAAGTTTATTGTACCAAATTACTCTGTGTAACCTCTGGAAAATAAATATTCAAAGATTTTTAAATAGTTGTCCCATCTTAAGCTGAAGTTCACCGAGCATGCGGTAAAAAGTGAATTTTTATATGTGGAACTGATAAATACATTATATGTTGTTTTATGTGAGCAAGAATCTGCAATGCATCTGAATCTCTAACATTTTGTTGTCATTTAATTTAGTTTAGCCTACATTTTAAAGAAATACTTTGTCTTGTAGAACTGTGCTATCTATAAGATTGCTATGTGCATAGACTATGATTCTGTATGCTTTTTAGAGCCGCCTCCTAATTTATTTAGTTGCAACAAATATGTCACAAAGTGCACGCTTCTCAGTGATTTTGCAGTTTCACTTGGCTCTCTGCTGCCATCTAATTGAAAATAATAGTTACTACTTCACAGGTGATCCTAAAATAACTGACATGTACCTTTTTAGTATTAAATCATTTTTATTCAGTTTCACTAACCCCTTTAAAAATGTCTCTTTCTCTAATCAATTAAATTCTTTTTTTGTGGCAGTATCCACTGCAGGAAGAGGTCCAGAGAAGACAAATGGCATCTGTTCCCTCTCAATGCTGTGAGTATAAAAGCAACATTCATGCCATAGCACTTTCAAATAAACGTTTATGTGTTACTGTCTAACGTCATTCCACCCTGAGTGACACATTCAGTCTTGTGTTTCATGAGCAGGAAATCACATTCAAGTTCTAATGCATTTGGATGTTGACTTGTACATTTAAACCTACTTCAAGGCCGCTGATGTCCAAAAAAGTATTCTGATTACACACTAAAGAGGATTTTTGCATGCACCTGCCACTGTTAATGATAGTTATAAAGAGCTGTGTTTTCTGGCTGTTGAACACTGATGTTACCTTTGTGAAAATACTTTTTCAAATACTTTGCTGTTGCGTTGGTATAATGTTGATCATTCATACTGGACTACAGGAAATTAACTCAGTCATCACATTCATTTGTGTGCCTTCATCACATTGCTTCACTTCGTTCTAATTTATCTCATGCTGGTATAACCATTCATCATTTCCATCAAGCTTTACAGATTTGGGTGTTTTCAGTTCCATTACTTGTTATATAATCATTTGGCCAGTTACAGATATTGTCTGGATTTTTCAGTAATGAAGTTCACTTTTCTTTCTGAATTCTTTGAACACTTGCCTCCAGGCAGTTGGAGTTATTTCGGATGGAATGACCAGCAGAGTACGTATAGTTGTTCTTTTTCCTTGTACTTATAATTTATTTAACGTCTGCGTGGTACAGGACTCCGCTTTGCCTTTCCTTTTCAATAAGAACCACTGCATGTTTGGTCTGTCTTTGTTTGTTGTTGTTGTATTTGAATTTTCACGTAGATGTACCCACCTA
Source organism: Percina caprodes (assembly GCA_013375575.1). NCBI lineage: Eukaryota > Metazoa > Chordata > Actinopteri > Perciformes > Percidae > Percina > Percina caprodes. The sequence continues at coordinate 5,775,134 of JABXJD010000018.1, read as the reverse complement.
AACAAAATACAAAATAACATGTGCGGTTGCCGATTTTGTTTCTTATATCTTGTTAATATCTTGTTGTCCATTGTAAGTTTGATGCTTTTTGTATTGCATGCCTGCTACCACAAGAGGGAGCTTTTATTCAAACATTTTTATTGTCTAAAAGTTTTCCTCATAGCAGTTTTCTAGCAGCCTGCCTTTCAGATTCAGATTCAGACTTCTGACTGGAATAATTTACCAGTAAATAATCGCTCCATTTCATCTTTCAGACTGTTTAAACATACCTTGGCAACTCACTTTCATACTAACTGTACATGCAGACTTTAACACCCTTCTAATTTTTATCTCATTCCTCATTCCTCACTAATTTCTCTTTACTGAACCACTTAATCTCACTGACATTTTACAGTAAAGTTTGGCTATATTCTGAATGAGGATGTTATGATTAGTTATTCTGTTGTAATTGTTAGCTCTGTGTGTTGTTTTTGTTGTTGTTGTTTTGTTATTTGTGTCTTGTTTGTATATGTGCAATGTTTTCTTGTTTTTATGGTATCTTATCCAAGACCCCCTCGAAAACGAGATGGTACATCTCAAGGGGTTATCCTAATAAAAGAATGATGCATACAAAAGCAGGTCTGCATTACATCAGGAACATGGATTCAGGATAAGGTTGTACACAGTAATTATGAGATGTTAGAAAATGATTAAATACTTATGTCAACCAGAAGGCTTTTCTATCAAATGAACAAGAGCAGAGTATTATCTAAAAAATCTACTTGATCATTTAGGGAGAATTATAATTGTAAAATCTACATTTTAGATATCTTTTTGTGTTTTACTAAACAGTTTGTATTGTCTTTGCCCAGCTTTTGATGACCATGACAGTGCAGTGGATGACCGTGATAGTGACTACCGCAGTGAAACTAGCAACAGACCTCCACGGTTCCACAACACCTCCCAGACAAATTCATCAGTGCACCAGTACCCTATAGGACGCAGGGTCCAACATCAAACCCTGTCAAGGGAGGCTGACTCTATACAAAGCTATGAGCTAGACTATAGAGAAATAAGGGGGCCCAGGTAACACACACCCACTCACAGACATTTGCTTTGAGGAGTCAGGTTATCAAGAATAGCAGAATCCATTGACAACGCTGTGACAAAAATAGAAACAAAGACAATTTGGCACATTGTCAAACAACATCCTTTTCCTTCCATAAGTGTAATTTTCTTTTTTCATTTGCTATTCTATTTCTTTACGTGCATGAACACTTCCTTTGCATGATCTGCTCTTTTTTTTAAATTAATGTCCAAGGCTTAATTTCTCTTTCTTTCTTCTCTTTCTCTGCATCGTGTTCCACTGCTTCTTGCATGGCTCTTTCTTTAACTTGAATCCAGACGCTCAAACAGTCAGGTTGGAGTAAAAATAATCCCTGTCGACTCAGGAATGGGTGTGGAGGATTGGGAAAATAAATATAAAGTGCCTGACTCAGGTGTCTTGGATGATTACTTGGACGCTGAGCAGAAAATGTGGGAGGACGAAGATAAAAGCATCATCTACCGGCTCAGTGACAACCCTTGTGAGTCCAAAGGTAGCAGGTTCTATCAGACAGTAGAATGTGACGCACTATCCCCTGAAGATATGGAGGAGGCGAAGGACAGGCCTTACAGACAGAGAAATGGCTTTTGTAGTGGAGAAGTGCGGTTAGTTTATAAGGAAGCCGGCAGCTTTGAGGATGAATCGTCCCCTCCTGAGATTGATATAATTCCCTCTGTCAAACAACTACAACAGCAGACAGACAGAAAAGGTCTACTTTACAAGACCAGACTGTGGGCCAAAACTGCCTTAGAGGACACACTTGAGAACTATGCTGCTTTTCGTGAGGATGAGGCTGCTCGGGAAGAGGCTGCAAGGATCAGGGAGAGGGTTGAATATGGCTCTATTGGTTCAGATGAGATGCAGTATTCCTTTGGATCTGAGGAGGAACTAGATGACCTGACATTCACTGAGGGGGATGCTAGTTATGAATATGAAAATTACTACTACCCTAGCAAATACATGTCACCTTTTGGAGGACATTGCTATTCAAGCAAAGGGAGAACAGGTCATGGACAATATCCGATGTTGTCTCCTGAAGAGGAGCAAAGTGATGAATATGTAGATGCAATGGATGAACTTCATAGCTTAGTTCACTCAGTGTCTGAATACCTGGCCGTAAAAGAGGAGGAAATCAACAACTATGAATCAATGCCTAAACCAATTAGAAGAAAACTCCCAGCACTGCCAACAGATGCTAAAATTGTGCAACCTAAGGACAGTAATAGCAATGAAGCCAAAACTGAAGTTAAAGAGGACAGTGCTGTTGAACAGGGGATAGCTGGAGTAAAGAATGCTATGAGTTCATTACTCAGTACAATCACAGGATCAAAGTCTACAACTGAGGTGGAGGTCTCTGCCACAACTTCATCCCCCCAACCACCACAGGCAGACTCTGGTATATTAAAACTGCTCTCTTTAATCCCTAAAGCTAGTACTGAAGCCACAGATACCTCTGTTACCACTGCAACAGATCCACCTACCTCCCAAGCATCACCCCAACCTGTGTCTGGTATTTCAAAGCTGCTTTCGTTTATCCCCAAAAGTGGTGTTCCTTCTCCTCCAGTAGCGATAGTTCCTCCTGCCCCTCAGGAGCCCACAACAGAAAAAAAGTTCTCTCTTCAGTCTATTTTGCCATTTCAAACCTCTGAATCCAGTCAGCAAACTGACACTGGTCAAGGGCCAACACACATTGGCACAGAGGCACAAGACAGTACAACCACTGCTTTTCAATCTACATCTGGCTTTGAATCCATGTTGGGAAGGCTTAGTCCTTTGAGACTTTTTTCCAGTTCACCGTCATCTAGAGAGCCATCACCTCAGCCATCAGAGCAAAGAAGTGCAATTGCTACAAGCAATGAATCCCAACAAGGGTCTGTAAACAGATCCAAGAGTCCTAATAGAGAGAGCTCGCAAACAGCGCAACAGTTATCAGGTGAGACAAGACCAGGTTCGGGAAGTGGATCAGTTGATCTTTTGCCAGATACAGGAAGTGGATCAATTGAGCTTTTGCAAGAATCCGGAAGTGGATCAGTAGAGCTTCTTCCAGAGACAGAGTCATCGGGTGAGCTACCTGATATTCAGCAAAGACGAACTTATGCAATATCAGAACTAAAACCTGAAAGCAGTTCAGAGGAAACAGGATTCTTCAGTCCTTTTAAAAATTCTCTCTCTTCCCTTATATCAACAATTCCTCCTGACAATTCCTCACAGACTAACATAAAGCCAGCAGAGGAGTCATTTTTAGGGGGCAAACTTAAAATTCCATTTCTCTCTTCTGAAAATAGTTCCACAACAACCCCACCAAAAATAGAAGGAGGCATGCTATCTGGGATTCTTAAGTTTGCATCTGGTGAAGATGCCAATGCCCCGCCAAAAAGTCCATCCCCCAGCCCTGCAAGAACGCCCTCTCCAAGTCGGGCTGCACTTTTTGAAAGTGTACCAAAAGGAAATGCAGAAACTGGCTGGTTTTCAAACCTGTTTAAGGTAGCTCCAAGTGAACCTGCTAAGGAACCTGCAAAACCACAAATTACTCCCACCGTGATGCTAACCAAAGCTAGTGGTCAAACTGAGCCACATACTGAACAAATGGTTCCTAAAACAAAGGAAAGCACTGTTTGCAGAATAGAACTATTGTCTCATGAGCAAACACTGTCTGAAAACGATCCCCAATGCAAGACAGATGTCCAGCCTGAAGCAGATGTCACATCTAAAGAGCAAGTTCTACCAAAGCCTGTGGAACATACCATATCACAATCACATGCCTCACAGGCTCAAGGAATTATTTCTGGATTGTTGAAATTTGGATCAACAGAGGACATGTCGTCTGACAAGAAAGCCCAGGGAGGGGATAGTCAGCCTCAACAAGGTGGGCTATTTTCAGGCCTATTTTCATCACCTTCCCAGTCACCCCAAACACAGAATTCTTCCACACAACAGTCAGGAGGATTGTTGTCTGGATTTTTAAAATTTGCCTCTGATAATGTTTCTGCTCCTACAAATCAGTCACTGTCAACATTACCAGGAGGCCAATCTGGCCAAATTCCAACTAAAAGGCAAGGACAACCTGCTGCTGCACAGCCACCAACTGGAGGACTCTTATCTGGGCTCTTGAAAAAAGCTACAGACACAGTGACTGGGTCTCAACCAACTCAGTCCGAGTCACAAGCAGATGCAGCTGACCATACAGCCAAAATAGAAGTACCTGAAGAAAACGTGAGTCAAAAGACTATTCCTCTTATTCAGTCAGCAGAGAATTTGTCGGGATTGATTACATTGCGTTCAACAGAAGCACAACCCCCTGACCAGCAACTAAAACAGCCTATAGTCTCAGATCAACAACCAAACCAACAGCAACAGCCTAACCAAACAACAGAAAAACTACCTCCAAAAGCAACAGCAACAATTCCTCAACCTAGTGGCTTGTTTGGGAGTTTGTTGAAACTCACAGAAACTGCTTCACAGCCACCAAAAGGGCCTTTGGCTTCACAATCTACACAACCAAATCAGCAATCAGGTAACATGTTGTCAGGACTTTTTAACAAGATCATGGAACCTGATCCTACTCCATCTCAGATACAATCAGAGTCTGCTGCTCAAGAAACTAACCAAAAACCAGTGCAGCAAGCATCTGCTCAACAAGGAGGCTTCTTCTCTGGTCTTTTTGGAATTGGGGGCCAAGACTCTGCTCCCGCAAACCCAGGCCAGATATCACAAAACCAGCAACAAAGTGCCCATTCTGGGCACCAACCTAATCACCAACCGGGCAATAGACAAAACCTACAACCGCAAAACAAAGTCCCTCCACAACAACCCACCAGTAATCCCGGAGGGATGCTTACTGGATTATTAAACAAAATCACAGATGCAGGCACCCCAAAGTCTACAGCGGGGAGTCAACCAGAGCAGCAACAGGCACAAAGAGCAGGCCCTAAGATGACCCAGCAACCACCTAATCAACAGGTAGGCTTCTTCTCTGGGCTATTATCAGCAGGTCCTACTGCACAGCAGCAGCCACCTGTTAGTCATGCCAACCAGCAGCAAACCCAACAAGGTAACAGACAGCCTCTGCGGAGGCAAAATCAGATACGTCCACCTGCGGCTGCCTCTGCCCCAGAACCACAGCAGGGTGGACTATTGTCAGGGCTTTTTAATAAGTTAGCATCTACAGATAATGCACCACAACAGCCAATACCACAGACTGTGTCTCAACAGGGAAATAAATTAAACATTGTTGGACCTGCTCAATCTTCAGGTCAACAATCGTCTCAAGCCAGTCAGCAAGGCGGATTCTTGTCTGGTCTGTTTGGTCAGACATCACCTCAACAGCAGCAACAGCCTAACAAAAGTTCAAATCCTCAACATATAGCAAGTCAACAGCCTAGTCAAAGTGGAGGCTTACTTTCAGGAATTATGAAACTTGCATCTGGTGAAAATGTACCACAGGAACAACAGTCCCCTCAACCTGCTCAGGCAGGTCAACCATCTGTTAAATCAGGACAAAATCCAGCCCAGTCTGAATCAGGATTATTTTCTGGCCTGATGAACAAAATTTCAGGTACTGTGGAACAGTCATCATCACCACTTGATCAGGTGAACCCTCAAACAACACAGCAACAGCATCAGCCACGTGCAGGACAGGGGCGACCACAAATTCAGAGAACCAAACCAGTAGAGATGCATTCGTCTCAAGATGTGGCCACAGATAAGGATAAAGTTCCAGCTCAAAAAGGTTTCCTCGCAGGCCTTTTTAGTGTCACAGAGGAGCCATCGTCAAAGACACAGCAGCCATCAACCCCTCAGCTTGGGAAGAAGGAACTAAATACCAGCACAAGTAGCACGTCTCCTGGTTTGTTATCCAGCATTTTCAAAACAGGCCACAGTGACAATAGCTCTTCTGCTCCTGAAAAGGAAACTGAAAAAAGCCTTCCTGATCATTTACTACCAAAGAGTAAGGAGGAAATCCCTTTAAGTACAGCAACACTCACAACTCCTGCTGTTACAGCTACTAAAGTTGGTGATATCTGTAATGAACCTCTGCAATATCAGGTTTGGCAAGATCCTACAATTTCCCCAACACAATCTTATCTTGAGGAAATTCAACGTCTCTTGTATGGGACAGCCCATGAGTATGGTTATAGGGATCTTTTATTCAACTTTACACAGCATGGTGTTATCCCACCAGAGCTCTATGAGCATCAGTGTCTAATAGAAGCTCTTCTGTGGCAGCAACTGAATGATTATGCCCTTGCTGAAGCCCTTGCCACTCAAGTTCAGGAATGCTCCCAAACATGCCAAGGAAATATACCATCAACTGCTAGAGCACCTCAATTGGAAAATCATATTAGGTTAAATCCTATAAAAATGGACATCAGTGACTTCAATGTACCCTCACATCCCTGGAAGGATGCTGCTGGCCAGCTTTATGAGAGCAGAAATCCTTTTCTTGAGCCAGATGAAGACATTGTTTTGTTTGACATGAGTTGCAGAGACAAGAAACCCTGGAGTAGCTATGACCATTTGAACGAGTTGATTTGAAAAGAAAACCTTGGATTTTTGAAAGCAGTGCTGTGAATCTGTCCATGGAAAAAACAAAAACACGGTTAAATAGATGTCATTCGCTTGCAGAATGCAGCGCACAGGAAATTAGCAAAGTGGTGGAAAAAAGTGGTGTTAGCAGTGGCATGAAAGATGAAGACTTTGGTTTGAAATCAGCAACTGAGTTTTTAAAACAACTTGCCAAAAAAAAGGCTCCAATGGATTTAACACGTGCAGCTATGGATTTAAGCAGGTCTGCAAGAACTACAGGGGATGCAGATGATGAAATGCTCTTTGAGGATTCTGAGTGGTATCAACAGTGGCTTTCACTATTGGAGCAAGGGTTGTGGTGGCCAGCCGAGGCTGGGGACTGTGGATATTATGTTTATACAGATGAGGAATACATTTATTCCCTCTTAACTGACAGAGCTGGTGGACACCTCTATGCCTGTGCTGATCCAGAGGATTTACAAGCCCTTGGAAATATCACTGCAAACTGTGCTAACATCATGAAACAAAAACAAAACGACAAAGTAACTCTTTGTGGTTTTAAAATCCCCCTTTGTGCTGAAAATAATGGTGCCGAAGATCATGGTTTCTTGATTCCTGGCCAGCAGCATAATGAATTAGTGTTTTCAGATGCACCCATAGATCTGACTTACGCCCTAAGAAAAGGTGAAAAAATAATGAACATGAATTTAGAAAGTTTCTCTCAAATGTTTCAAGAATCTATAACTTCTCAAGCAGATCAGCCTGTAGACTTTAGTGTGTACAAGCTTAAAAAGATTAAGGTGGAATCGGTACAAAATGGCAATAGCTGTCAAGAGGAGCCAATGGAGGCAGCTGATCTAACTTTTAAGTCACCAAAAGGGGGGCATGGAGGGCCATACTGGAAAAACCAGGGGATAAAAGATGTGCTTACACTGTCACCTACATCTTCTTTAAGGTGCTTTTCTACACAAATCTCTCCAAACACCCGTTACCCAATTCCTGAAATCAGGATTGCACAAGTCAGTGATACACCTGCAGATCAACTAAACAAGTCAAGCTCCATATTTTCAGCTAACGGAGGAATCACTGGAAGGTCTCCCAACACTGATGCAAGTAAAGCTGATTCAACACCTGCTACCTCACCATCAGTGTCTAGCAAGGTTTCAAATACTTCAAGCATTTCCAAACATCTTCCTGAGACCCCATCAGCTTCAAAAATACCAGGAAGTGTACAGTTGGGAAGGAAATTGCCTACACCACCAACTGTTACTAAATCCTCTTCAGCTCTTTCAGCACAGGCAACTTCTGTTAGAAGTTTAACCACTACATCCAGCACAACTGTGGCTGTGCCTTCAATTACCCCACAGAGACCCCAGCTTGCAAGGCAGCCATCTCAGGTAGACAAACCCAGAGTATTATCACAAGCAAATAAGACTACAGTCACAGGGATGTGTGACATTAACAAAGTAAGCAGTAGTTTAACAGTGGACCAAACATCCTCCCTGTCCTCAAAGCAGTCACAAGAGTCATCTCAGAAATGTACACCTCAGTTACATATACTGAATGCCAGCTCAATTAATGAAGCCCACCTTTACAAAAAGAATAATAACTGTGGCACTCATACTGAACCTCAAATAGCGAATAAAGTCCTAGATTTCTCTGCCACAATTAAAAAGACAATATCAAAACAAAAGATGTAACAGATGCCAATCTAGAATCTACACAAAAAGATAAAATTGTTGACTTTACAAAGTACAAGTTGAAAAGACTTAAAGAAATAAATCAGATAGATACTAATTCAAGTCCGTACTTGACTGACAAGACCATTGCTGTAGATCTTACTAAACCGATTGAGGAAGAAGAAATTGAATGGCCTGATTTAGAATATCCCACTCTGGGCACCTTACAGCAAAGTCCAAGTGTTTCAATTCTGAGAACAGTTTCTCAGACCAACTATATGACAGTTGATCAACAGAGCAATTTGGAGAGAAGATTGTTCAGTCCAAAGGTTAGAGTTGACCATAACATTTTTACAATTCCTATCCAAAGACCACTAGCCTCCCACAGTACCTCTATAAGTGGGACAAACCAAACTGATGTAACAGCCTCTGGCAATGTTGCATTAGACATTTCATCCAAACCTACTTTTACATTGTCTGATGAGTTACCAAAGAGTTCTGACACTAAGGTAAAGTTATTAAAAACAAGAAGCTCTTCAATTACTCATATTTCCAATAAAGAATCTTGCTTTGATGGAGGTTTCAAAAACCCTGAAAAAATTGGACCACAGCAACCTGTATGTACTACACCATTGGTAAGCCCGGTTATGACAAAACAAGTGGACAGTCAGGGTCAGCAACTAAAGTCTTCATTCAATGTGCATCTAAAGATGCAACAAAGCCCACCAATTGTTACAACTCAGTTTAGACAGGAAATCCCTGTTGATACTAAGATAGCAATTTTAACACCTCCATCTTTTCAGTCTAGTGGAAAGGTTCGGCAATATCAAGAGACCACAGCACCAGCAAACTCAATTACAGCTACATTAGATATGTCTGCCAAGACAACAACCCAGCAGGTTGCGCAAACTGTTGTGGACCCTGTCTGTGAGGCACTGTCATTGACAAAGAGAAAAACTTTAATTTCTGAGGAGACAGAAACAAGTTCTAGTCATCGTGAATCCATTGACTTGTCATATAGAGGGGAATCAACAGAGCATCAGGGACAAATAACAGAGGATATTCATTCACTACCTGTTGAGGAATCTCATTCTCATACTATTACAGGCAATCAGGTAAAATTCTCTGTTAGAAAAAAGGAGATTCCCTCTGGTAGTAGGACATTGTTACCAAGACAGCAGTGTCTTTTAGGTCAGTCTTCTGAATCCCTTGAAATGTATAAACCAGCTCAACAAGCCACAGCCCCAGCCAATACAGTTAAGGCCACACTAGACATGACTTCTAAATCTTCTGTCAAATTGAAGGTGATTCAGGAAGTAAGAACAGACAACATTCTTACTGAAGCTATACCACTAACACGAGGCAAGCCAAGTGCCCGTGAACTTGCACGAAAAGATTCTGTTGGTGTACCACTAGTTGTAGATATCCCTTCTGAAGAACCTCTTGGTGAAGTTAAGATCAGCTCCCCTGCAAGTGCACAGCAGGAGTTTGAGAATAAGACTCAATACCACTCAGATTCTATTCTATATCAACAACAGTATTGGCAGAGCAAACCTGGTGTCTTTGAACAGTCAAATCACTCAACATTACAGTTGTCAGCCACTGTTCAAACACATCAGACATCCACTTCAACAAAACAAAGACCGCAGTCTCTTTTAGGTCAGTCTTCTGAATTCCATGAAATGTGTAAACCAGCTCAGCAAGCCACAGCCCCAGCCAATACAGTTAAGGCAACACTAGACATGACTTCTAAATTGTCTGTTAAACTGAAGAAGGTAATTCCAGAAGTAAGAACAGATGACATTTTTACTGAAGCTATCCCACTAACAAGAGGCAAGCTAAGTGCCCGTGAACTTGCACGAAAAGATTCCGTTGGTGTACCACTAGTTGTAGATATCCCTTCTGAAGAACCTCTTGGTGAAGTTAAGATCAGCTCCCCTTCAAGTGCACAGCAGGAGTTTGAGAATAAGACTCAATGCCAACAACAGTATTGGCAGAGCAAACCTGGTGTCTTTGAACAGTCAAATCACTCAACTTTACAGTCATCAGCCACTGTTCAAACAAATCAGACATCCATTTCAACAAAACCTGTCTCAGCTACAGCACTGGATATGTCGCCCAAGCCATCCCAAGCCACACTGGAAACAACAATGCCAGAATATGAGTCTACTCAAAATGAAGCAATTTCACTTGTTAATAAGCCAAATGCAAGAGAAGTGGCCAGAAATGATTCAGTTGGTATTTCCCTGGTAGTTGAATCCACCCCACTGAAATCAAAATGCCCAAAGCAACCTCAAAACCTGGATGGGAACATTGTCCCTGTTCTGCATCAACCACATTCAAGCTATATGACAGTGCAGTGCTCCAGTGTAACTGAGACCATTGGTGTGTCACAGTCCATTAGCCAACCTTATCCACTCTCTACAGCACCAGCAAACTCTGTTAAAGGCACATTAAATATGTCAACAAAGGCATGTGTATCAAACATAGTGCTAAACTATTCAGACCCAGTATCACTGATAAGGACAAGGCCATCTCAAAGTGATTCTGTTGGGGTTCCACTAATTGTGGAAACAAAACCCTTCCAAGAGCAATCTAAAACATGGGTTGGATCACAAGAACAGATGCAACAAGGATTTGTGCACAGTATATGTCGAGAAATAGATCAAAGAGCATCATCACCTGCCAACTCCGTCAAAAGCTTCCTAGATATGTCTTCAAAATCACAGCAGACACAATCTGAAAAAGCTCCTGATACCTGCTCAACTGGAGCTCTGCCATGGGTAAGAAACACAGCAACTATAACAAGGAATGGTTCTGTTGGTGTACCACTCATAGTGGAGCAGTCTGAACATCAACAAGTGATTCATGCCTTGAGTGGAGTCAACACCACTGAGACACTGCAAAGACAGATACATACCTACCACAGTAATGAGGTATTTTCTGGTTCAATGACCACCAACAAGGAAACAAACCAACAAAATAAGCCAGTGAACTTCTCTGCAAAAGATAACCTAAATACAACTAACATTTCAAGTAATCACACTGAACCAGAGGATGGACAGCCCATGAATTTCACTAATAGCAATGAAAAGAAAGAAATGTTTGTAAGAAGGCAGACTGGAAGGCAATTAAAAAAGAAAACAATGCTGGGTATTGTTGACCTAACTGTGGATCCTCAAACCACAATTATTGGTCTTCAAGATGTGAAGGATCTTTCTTTTCCTTATGAGTCTTCTCTCTCTCAGAGTAGTCTTTACAATGAGAAGCAAGACAAACCACCAACTTCTAAGGAGGTCAGAGAAGATACATCAATTTGTCAAACTCAGAAGTCAATACAACATATGGAATATTCCACTGATAAACATGCCACCACCCAACCTGAAATACATTGCAGAAGGCAGTCAGGAATAGGATTAAACTCTGCCCAAATGAACAGTTCCTCTTTGATGACTATTCAAAGGAAGATGCAGCCTCCTCAGAATGTAGCTCCCCAGGCTACGCAAGACTATGCATCTGCTACATTCTCACTAAACAGTCCATTTCAACAATATAAATCCAAGACGCCTGATGAATTACCTTCAGACATATCTCAGCTGCAAACACAACATCCAGTCCCACAACAGCAATACCAGCAACCTGGTGTGGAAATTGGTTGGACTTCATCCATTGGTAGATCTCTGCCAAAAGGTCAAAAGTTGCAAAGACAAGATACTGTTCAGCATGACATGACCTTTAGGCCTAAAATTCTTATCAAGCAGCCAACTGTGGACAGCTATGGCAGCATTGAGGAAAGCCCATCATATAGTGGAAGAATGATAAATAATGGACAGGCATTGCCTCCTTTGTCCTCCCCGCAAATGTACTGTACATCCCAAACTGTTCCTACCCCACAGTGTTTGCCTGCTTCAATTATTCAGAAAGCAAATGATAAACACAGAACTGTTCCTTCTTTACAGTCTTTTGATGTACAGCCAGTGCAGAGCAGTGCAACTACAGATTATTATGCAAAAGAACCTCTTCAACTCTCAAGACAACCTGATCCAAGCCAATGCCATATCACTGTTGAGCAATATCAGACACCAACTGTACTCACAAGTACTGGGGCTCCAATTAAACATGTATCGGAGGTTAGTGCGCCTATATCCCCACTACCCACAAAACATGTCCCAATGCCTGTAAAACAAGTAAAGAGTAGTGCTCTAAACCAGGGCTTTGGAGCTGAAATGCAAGGACCAGAAGTATCTCCAACACCAGCAGAATCCACCTCTCTTAGGGGTTTGATTTCATTTTATAGTGGTTTAGGTTCACAACCTTCTGTCAGTACAAAACCAATTTCTGTTATGCCCCACATTCAAACTGGCTCTATACCTGTGGATTACAGAATGCGAGTTACTCCAACACAGACTCCTACTCTCAGCCATGTTGCAGTTACTTCTGATAAGAAAACTTTATCTGAATTGAATGCAGCTCCCTCAAGTTCTCTACCTTGTACACAAGTACGTGTTAACCAAAATGAAGATTACAATGTGTCAAACAGGAAAAACTTCTTGAATCTCCAACAACACAAACCAAATCCTTCACTGAATCTAGCCAACTAACAATTGGAGGTGAACTATCTGCTTCCTTACCATCTGAAATGCCCAAAGCAAATACCGAAGGGGTCATCACAGATAATATAGCTTTATCTGAATCAGGCATGTCACAGCAACAAAGTTCAGAAGAAATCAAACAAACTATATCATCAGAATCTGACAATGTCAACATTGGATATAGTGGCGTATCTACCGTGTCTAACATTTCACAGGAGAAAATTAGCCATCCACGATCAATCTACATTGGCATTAACTACTCAAAAGTACCTCCTGTTGTTACAGAAATTGACCCAGGTGAGCCAAAGCCTTATGTTAGACTACCCCATATTTTTGTCTCAGCAGCAAGTTCACCAGAAGACGAGACAATTGAACAGGAGCTCATTGAACGTAGCAAGCCTCAACTGCCAGAAGTGAGTTCTTCTGAAGACAAAACCCTCATTGCAGTGACAATACCAGCCTGTAAGGATTCTTTACCTGCTGATAGTGTTTCACAGTCTGATATACCTGAGGATACACTGACTAGAGCAGATGTTAACTGTGCAGATGAACATGATTCACAGCACATCCTCTCCAAGAAAAGCTCAATCATAGAAGCTACCATCTCAGAAGCTGAAGTAAAAGCAGAGACCACTGAGGTTTTTGTGTCGCCACTTGAGTCTTCCAAGGATGTAAAATCAACAGCTCCAGACATCACACCACTTGAAGTAGTTAAACCTCTTGAAAACACAATATTAGTGCCACCACCACCAGAAGGCACTGAAACTCTTGAAGAGTTAGCACAGAGGGACACAAGTACAACATCTGATGTTGTATTGCCTAAAGAAGTTCAGTCTCTTGATAACGTGTCACTAAAAGAAGTAGCTCCAGACATAACACAACCTGAAGTAGTTAAACCTCTCAAAGACATAATATTAGTGCCAGCACCACCAGAAGGCACTGGAACTCTTGAAGAGTTAGCACAGAAGGACAAAGTACAACATCTGAAGTTGTGTTGCCTAAAGAAGTTCAGTCTCTTGATAACTTATCACTAAAAGCAGTAGATCCAGACATAACACAACCTGAAGTAGTTAAGCCTCAAGAAAACACAATATTAGTGCCAGCAGCACCAGTAGGCACTGGAGGTCTTGAAGAGTTAACACAGAGGGACAAAAGTACAACATCTAAAGTTGTGTTGCCTAAAGAAGTTCAGTCTCTTGATAACTTGTCACTAAAAGAAGAAGCTCCAGAAATAACACCACTTGAAGTAGTTAAACCTCTAGAAAACACAATATTGGTGCCACCACCACCACCAGAAGGCACTGGAACTCTTGAAGAGTTAGCACAGAAGGACAAGAGTACAACATCTGAAGTTGTGTTGCCTAAAGAACTTCAGTCTCTTGATAACTTGTCACTAAAAGCAGTAGATCCAGACATAACACAACCTGAAGTAGTTAAGCCTCAAGAAAACACAATATTAGTGCCAGCAGCACCAGTAGGCACTGGAGGTCTTGAAGAGTTAGCACAGAGGGACAAAAGTACAACATCTGAAGTTGTGTTGCCTAAAGAAGTTCAGTCTCTTGATAACTTGTCACTAAAAGAAGAAGCTCCAGAAATAACACCACTTGAAGTAGTTAAACCTCTAGAAAACACAATATTAGTGCCAGCACCACCAGAAGACAATGGAAGTCTTAAAGAGTTAGCACAAAGGGACGAAAGTACACCATCTGATGTTGTATTGCCTAAAGAAGTTCAGTCCTTTGATAACTTGTCACTAAAAGAAGTACCTTCTGCCTTAGATGCAAAATCACCTGAAGGTGTTCAACAGCTTCATGACAAAACGGAAAGGGACATCTCCTTATCTACCCCTAAACCTAGTCCTGTCAAACCTTGCACAGAAGAAATGGTCTCTAAGGAGGATAGTTTAGCTGTCAAGGTTGATCAGCCTGAGGAAGAACAACCTAATGAGCAACCAGGAAAAGGCTTATTTTCTATGTTTAGTGGCTCGACTGCAACCCCTCAGCAAATGTCCTCCCAAACTGGGTTATCAATACTTGGTGGCATTCTTCCTGGGTCATCTACAAAAGACACTCCTGGCACAGGGTTGCTCTCAATGTTTGGTGGGTCAAATGCCCCATCTACACCTGGAACCAAAGATCCACCATTACTTTCAGCCCCACAAGACACCCAGGGAAAAGGATTATTCTCTTTGTTTAGTGGATCCAGTAGTCAGCCACCATCTGGCCCAAGAGGTCCAACTGGTGGAAGTGTGCGACCCAGAGGTCCTCCCCCCAAAGAACCTCAAAGCAAAGGCTTGTTTTCCATGTTTGGTGCATCTGCACCTCAGCAACCACCCAGTCCCAGAGGACCTTCTACTGGATCTTCTATATTTGGTGGCATCCTCCCAGGTGCTACTTCAAATAAAGAAACTCCTGGTGCAGGTTTGTTTTCCAAGTTTGGAGGTCTAAGTGCCCAGTCCCAAACTGGACCAAAAATACCCACACCGGGACCAACAGTTACACCACCAGGACTCAAAGGTTCAGAGCCTTCAGGAAAAGGACTATTCTCTATGTTTGGTGGACAAAACCAGCAAGCATCAGAAGCACATCCAACAACTTCTAAACCACTAGAATCTGAGGGTATTTTGAAAGTTTCCTCTGTGTTTTCACTTGGCGAGAGTTCTGAAGGTAACAAATCTAAAACTGGGTTTGGCCTTTTTGGAATGTCTTTAATGGAGGAAACCAAGACAGAGCCAAAAACAATAATGAAGGGGGAGATTGCTTCTGAACAACTGAAACCCCCAGACACAAAAGATGTTTCAAAAGAAGCAAAGGGTTGCCTTGTTGAGGCCATGGAAAATGTACCTTCTGAGTCTCTTTCTACATCTTTAGTTAAGGTTGAACTTGAAGTAGAGCAGGCATGCCAAGATGGTCATGATTCTACCTTGGACATTAAAAAAGATACCACTGAAAAACCATTTCCCCTAACAGATCCACATCTGGAGAGACAAAATAGTCACAATGCAGCAAAATCTTTCTTGTGATGAAAACGCCTCAGTTGTGGTTGAAGCTTCTGTTACAGAGACAACAAATGTGACTGGTAATATACTAGAGAAAGAGACACTACAAACTGTAAAACTAGTAAGTGAAGAACAGTCAGACATCCAATACGAATGTAAAGAAATTAAAAATACAGCAGATCCTGAGAAAGAAGTTGCTAAATCAGAAACAGATACTTTTGAAGTTAAGAGCACATGTGATGAAACTGGCATAGCTGCCATCAAAAGCCCATTAGAAATAACTGAAAATATGCAAATGAAAAGTGTTGTGGATTATACTGACAAAAACACAAGATCAGATATTGTTGGAGTGGAACATGGGAACGCAGATGTTGAAGGAGAGATAACAGTTACAGAGGTAGAAAAACAAACTGAGGAGCCACTGAAAGTTGTTAGTGAAGAGCAAACAGCAGTTGCAGATGGGGAAAAATCAATCGAGGAGCCTTTGAAAGTAAACGATGAAGAACAAACTGCAGTTGCAGATGTGGAAAAATTAACTAAGGAACCTTTGAAAGTTGTTGGGGATGAACAAGCAGCTGTTGCAGATGTGGAAAAATCTATGAAAGAGGCAACTGTAGCCGATCCAGTGATAGCAGTTACAGACAAACTTACTGTAGAATCTGTGGTGGGTGTAGTTACAACAGAGACTGCAGTATCAGAACCAGAAATATCTATTGAAGAAGACTTGAAATCCATATCTGATGAGACTGCAAAGAAACCAAGTGAAGCTTTAGAGCTTGCAGAAGCAAGTAAAGAACCTGCACATGGATTAGAGAAACCTGTTGAAACTAATAATTATGTTGCAGTAGTCTTATCATCAGATGTGGAAAAAACTGTTGGTACCAACTCACCAGAAATGACACTTCAAGCTGTGGGGCCTTTGAAAGGTCCTTCATTGGGACCTTCTAGTCCTCCACCACAGCAACAGCACAGGCCAGGTATTGTCAGGCCACCTGGCCCACCACAACAAAGAATGGGAGCACCAAGGATGGGAGGTCCACAGATGGGTGGCCCAAGAATGGCAGGCCCAAGAATGTCTGGACCAAGACAGCCAGGACCACGGAAGCCCCCTGAACCAGCTCCCTTGTCTGGCTTTATGTCTATGTTTTCTACCCCAAATGCCCCAAGCAAATCACCAACTGTTGGTGGATTTTTTTCAAGTTCACCTGGTTCATTTTTTGGATCATCAACTGCTCCTAGTCAGCCACAACAACAACAACAGAAAAGTTCATTTTTTGGACTTCCAAGTAGTATTGCTACAGAATCCCTTACTAGTGACCTATTTGGTATGTTCAAAGGTCCTGAAACAACTAAATCTGAGGAACATCAACAGTCAGATACAGAGTCTGGAAAAGAGGATCCTTGTACAACAATGACAATCTCTGAAAACACTAAAAAGACAGTTACAGAGAAGACACCTTTATCTGGAGATGGACTTGTAAAAAGCCCTGAAGACTCTGAGGACCCTGAGGACGCTGAAAAAGGATTAGTGGAGGAGGCAGAACGAACAGACAAAACAGAAGCAGAAGAAAGTTCTCTGACCGAATCCACCATGAAAACTGCTTTCTCTGAGAAAGAAGCAATGGATGATGAGCATGCAGACCATATAGAGGGGCCAAGTTCTGCAGTGTCTGAAAAAGCAGAACCTGACAAAGCAGTGCCTGACAAAGCTGCTTCTCCCCCAGCTCCTGAAACCAAGGGAATGTTTGAAATACCCGGTCTGACTGCTCCTAAATTTGGCTTTATGTCTGTAGCTGCTGAAGGCACATCATCTATTGGATCCCTTTTCACCACCACTCCATCTCCAGCCACAAATACTCCACATCCAAAATTGACAGATGGTGGTCTCTTTTCTGGTTTTAAAAATCTTTCAGCTGGTATTTTCCAGGATGAAAAGCCAACTGGAAAGGAAGAACCATCTACTTCATCTGTGTTTGGCATGAAACTTGGCTCAATGTTTGGTAACTCTGACCCTCCCAAACCTGAATCCACCGCTCCAGTGGTCACAGCCCAACCACATTCCGAAAGTCCAAAACCTTTCGATGGATTTTGTGAGCCAGGGCCTGAGAAACTTTCCCATGATTCTGGAGAAATTAAAAGTGCAGATGCCAGTGATACAGAAGGACCAACAGAAACTTCAACAACAGGAAGCTGTGACACTTTAGCGCAGTCACCACAGTCTGGCCTCCCCTCTCACTCAGTTTCCTTAGCAGATTTGGATGAACCCCTGTTAAAGATCACTCCATGTGAAGTAGATAAGAGTGACGTTGACACACCTGAAACCATGCATGCAGGTTTTGGCACAGAACAACCAAAGGACCTGTTGACAAAGGAAGTCGCAAAAAGGCTAGTACAATGTGTATGATAAATGGCATTGTTCATTTATCATGCTAATGTGGACAAATGTGTAGGCTAGCCCATTTCCTTTTTTCTTAATACCACATTTGATATCAGTAGCTCCGTGTTTGCCTTTTTCCCTTTCCTCAATTTAACTTTAAAAACAAAGCATATTCTTAGATTTAGATATTTTTAGATTTAGTGCAATCAAACACATTTCTTGTTAAAATATACTACATATCCAACTCACAGCCATAAATACAAACCATTAAGTGAAAATCTGAAATTGTATGTTTCATCATCAAAGCCATAGGAAAGGAAATGATCACTTTTGCTTCAACTGTGCTCACCATTATGTGCAAATGTACTGGAGATATTTTGTACTTTCACTACCTCAGTAATAGCTTTCCTGACAGTGATTGAAGTGCAATGAATGTAGAAGCCGATAGTCTTAATTTATTATTGTTTGACTTGTGAGGCCTGTATAATGCCTCTCCTTCCGTTGTCCGCTGCAGGTCTATGAATTATTCTCCAAGCCTTTGCCAATTTGTTTATACAAATTAAAACTCTGATAGATTTATGATGGTGTGGCAGTGCACACCATGGTGGCAGGCGGGCCACTGAAATAAAAGGAACAGTGAGAAGTAATTTGGCCAACACCCAAGACAAAATAAATCATGCTAGTTAAAGTACAGGGGCAGTTTCCTTGTTAGCAGACTCAATTATCCAGCAGGCACACAGTACACTTTTTCTCAGTCAGCCACTTATGATTTTTATCAGGCAGGTTAAGTGTAGCCCCACTGCTCTAACAGAGTTTTAACCTTTAACTTTTACTCTTATTAAAAGGTCAAATAATTATGATTAATGTGCATTTATTATTCTATAATACATACATAAGAGATGCTGTAAATGTACTCTAGCAGCAGTAGGCGAATTAAAATTGTTATTTATTTCTTCTGCTTTTACAAAGCACCTTTACTGTGGTGTGACCACTCATCTTTCAGAATGCTAAGGTCCTCCCAGTGCTGATGGCAGCCCTCTATTGACATGATTCTTAAAAAAAAATTCATTTTCAGTAATTCAGTCATTCACCTGGCTGAACCCTGTTAGTTTCCTGTGTTTTGTGTGACATTCTTCCCTGGATATTATAATGATGAGCTTTTTTTTTTTCCCCTGAGTTTCACCCCCAGTACTTGCTTTAACAAATTAATCAAATTGTTTTGTTCCAAAATCACCGTGGCATCCAAAGTTGAAACTCCTTTTTTGAAATAAAGTTAAAAAAGAAGAAGCATTTTCTTCAATAATCATTTTCCCAGTATCTATGTTTAGCAAAAACGCATAATTTCAAGTTGTAATTTCCTAAATACTTTGGAATAAAACCTTTTGATTCTGCAGTAGCCCTTTAACTACATGCTTACATTTCCAAAATACCACTATATTTTAAATATCAATCTCATTCTTCTACAGTCCACCGAACAGCAGTCGCTTTGATTCATCAGGCAACCTCAGCCCGACCAGCTCCCAGCTCAGCTCTGAGCCTGAGGAGCGCCGAGATCCAGAGACCCGTCACCCCAGTACCCTGCGTCCCTTTCTCAGTAGCCAAAAGTCTACCTGGGATGAGGAAGAAGAGGAGGAAGAAAAGGTTGAGAAAGAGCTGCATCCACTACCAGAGCCTGGTTCCAATAAAGATTTGAAGGACTCTTCGGTCATCCTGCCCAAACCAATCTTAGACAACTGTGATAACAAGACTAAGACTAAAATCTGGTATGTAAAAAAATATACATCTACATCTAGGTTTGCATGATTTTCTAGCTCATATATTTTGTATATTTAGCTCACTTTCCTCACGTTTAGATGTTTTTGTTGGAATACATTGCACAGGAGGACAGATTTTGTACCCCATCCCTTCCATTGGAAGCGTGCTATAAACCAAGTTAAACAGTTTCAATCTTCATTAAGGTAGTAAAGTATAATTTTAAGACAGACTTGAAAAAATGGCTTATCTTTGACTGTAAGATTCAGAGGAATGATTAAATGTTGTCATGTCTGTCATCTTTTTGAAACTTTCCCTTTTTATCCTGTTGATCTTTTTTGCTTTATCTTTTCTCAGTTTCTCCAAAGATGGCCCTCCCCCGTGCTCTCCATCCAAAGTCCGCTGGCTGAAAGCATACAACAAAGTGAGAGTACAGCTCCTTGAGGTAGAAGACTCACTCTTTTGCACACCCCAACTAGTTTCTTTGTCTGCTTCTCTTTCTTACACAGTCATACACACAGACACATAAATATATCATTGAGCGCACAAGGAAATCAAATCAGTAAAATCCCATACCTACACATACAAATTCAGATACACAGGCACATGAACATTGCTGTTTCTCTCTTTCTCCTCTCTGTTTTGCAATGCTTCTTCCTCTACCCTTTTCCCCCAATGGGTTGGTTGAGTTTCCAGTCAAGCCACAGCAATTTGCACCAATGTTGTGCACTTTAAGAGTTGACACATCATGCAGATAGTAAAGAACTAGTGGTGATTATAGCTGATTGTGGCGTCACTTCACATCTCCACACGTCTCCTCACGTCGCCTGTGTCTTGGCTTGAACACACTGCAAAGAGTACAGCGATGGTCAACTAGCACGTACTTCTATGCCTGCGTGAGAGGAAAAAACTCTGATATTGGACACAAGGAGATGGCTAACCAGATTGTTCATCTCCCAGGCTGTCATTTATTCCCTTGGCAATGAAGTCTCCCTGCGATGGGGAAGCAGAGGAACCAAGCGGGCCGCGGCAGCCTGCTAGCTGGTTTGCTAGCTTGCTCATTTTACCCAATATGCTTTCATTCTACAATGGCTATAGAAAATGAGCCAAACAGAGTTGTCACTCATCTGGCAATAGCAATGTGTTTTCCTACACAAGGTTTCCGCTAATTTTTTATATAACGCTATCTCTAACGCTCATGAAAATTATCCTGCAGTGTTTCAGAATGTTTTTTTTTTTATTCCATGGTGTTATAGTTGTTTCTTTTGCTAGTCCAAATATAATTTGCTGTATTACAACTACAAATGAGACAAACATACATTTATATTGCAGACAATCAGCATTTGTGTAATTGGCGCAAGTCTCTTTTGGATTGTACCACAGAAATAAAATTTTATTATTCAACTATGGGAAGTGCAAGTTTAGCGATGGTTGTAAGGGTGTTGTAGTCTCTTGCAAAAAGTGAAAAACATTTATCTGCTGTTAAGGATCACCAGCAAACAACAGCCATCAGCCAGTTCTGCCAAGTATCCACATTTCCCGTAAGTGAGTAACTGTGTTCTTGGACCAAAGCCAACACTAAGAGCGAAGGTGCTCCTGGTCCTCCACACAGTGACATCAGTCCTATAATGCGGAAGTTGGGGATTTGTTTAAGACTATGTTTTCGGACTCAGACATCTGACATTTTTGTTTTTGTAGGTCTTAAATTTCATTCATAATAGTCATAACAAGGTCTTACAGGTCTTACATTTGACTTAGTGAAACCTGCAGACACCCTGCTACAATATGACAAGAGTGTGTGGATGAAACATTAAGTTGTTGTTGTTGTTACTAACTTAGTGACCAGCCTGCTGGCTAGTTAGCTAGCTTGGTTTCATTTTTCTCTCTACTGACAGCACTCCAAATTTTCAAACAACAGAGCTACATGTTGGAATCGACCGGAATTTTCCTTTAATTCTTTAAGCTCAGCAGCAAGCAGCATTTTGAAATGATCTTAACTCCAGCCATGCTAATTTAAATATGCCAATATTAAATTAAAAAACATTATCTCACAATGCTTTATATTTAATGTAACTAGTGCAGTGCCTGTTGAAAATGTGCCAGTATGGAACGGGCTGATTGCTTGGCCTGTGGAATTGCTGTTTGTAGAATTCATCAAAACCAAATTTTACCCCAAAACTACTACAGAAGGACCCCAAACCACTTAATATGCAACTCCCCTGTATACCCTACTACTAACGTACTTATTTACCTTACAGAGAACGCTGCAGATTCAAAATGTAACCACAAAATATCACAATGACAATGTGGAGTAATCAGACATTAGCCTAATGAACTCATAACAGTGCGCTACCCCACTGGCCCGTTACGAGAGCTAATCAGCACATATCTGCGTTAATCAACTGTCGACTGTGTGTGTGTGTGTGTGTGTGTGTGTGTGTGTGTGTGTGTGCATGCATGCGTACAGAGAGAGAGAGGCACGGTGTTGTCTCGTGTTGTATGATTGTTAACTATTTAACTAATTAATAATTAATTAATATAGTGTCTGGCTTTTGTTTGATATTTTGTGGTGGCAAATGTTTTTTTGTTGAGTGTCCTATTAGCAAAAACGGTAGACACAGAAAAGAGTAGCCTATCGCCTTTTTTTCGCCACACAACAGTCGCAATGTTCCTGTCAGCTATCCGCTCGTGCTCCAGGTATATGAAGAAATGTAAGTTTGATATATCCAGCAATCATGTAGCTATCATTGGTTACGTTCCCACCAAACATGCTTCTAAACACGGACAACGATGTGACTCAAAAACAGTGTCTAGTAGCATGGCAATAAGTGGCATCACTCTCTGTCTGCCACTGGTTGTCTGTAGCTGGTTGTGCTTTCCATGTGTGAGAACATCTTTAAATTCGGGAATTGTCGTTTGTTTATTCAAAGTCAAAGGTGTATTATTGAGGTGTATGTCACAGTTTAGCTGCCAAAGCTCCGCTGTTTTCTTTGACCCTCTCTGTGTCTGGTCCTGCATTGTGCTCACTCAGTAAACAGTGTGACGTGTGAGATAGGGAGTGGCCAGCAGCTAGAGTGCCAAAAGCCAATGTGTGCTTCTTTTACCGATATATATTTAACAATATCTTTTGCATTTCTAATCCAAACAATGTCACACTTGGTACTGCACTTACTTGTGCCCATAGCAAGACGCCTGTCAAGTCTGAAATCCATCCGACTAAGAGATATGAGAGATATGCGGATAACACACACAGACCGACAGCAATTTCTAGATAAAAAAGTTTACATTTAACTGTTTCAATTGCATACATATGTGATGTACTGAGACAGCAGTCCGGAAGGTTTTCAGCAGATTTATTCTGGACAAAGCCAATTAAAACTAGATTAACGGTAGAGGCTTTAATTTTAATATGCAGATCTGACAACAGGTCTGATAAGTGCAGTATATTCTAATGTTAGACCACCACCTCTGTACAGGTGATGATGCTTCCTCTGCCGATGCTGCTGGCCATTTCAGCATATATCTGAGAGAATAATTAGTTCAAGGAGTCCTGAGCTGATTATTAACAATAGATCTTTTCTTAAAATCCACCTTTGATCTTGTTCAGAGAGGAAGGCACGGCAGATCACTTACCTTTCATGACCAATTACACAAGCGTTCTGCTGGTTGATGCTCATTAGGCTGTACTCTCGGGAGTGCAATTTGGTGTGCGTTCATGCGTGCCTGTTAGCATACTGTACCTTTTTTTGGTTTAGTGATCAAGTGCATCTTATCAAAGTTATGTTTTATTGTGATGGCAAGAAAAAGGTTCTGTTGGATGTGTAATGAGAGAGAAGTGATCAGAGAGAAGATGTGACCAGAGCAACAAAGGACTTAACTGTAATTCATTGTGAAGTAAGTTTCAACTACACATTTAAATATGGTCATTGGTCATGGTCACCATAGCAGTGCTTAATTATAAAAGAAAGTTACTTCCAACTGCACTAAGCTCTGACCACTCCTTCACTCTTTGTTTCAGAAGTCAAAAAGATGGTATTTTAGGTGTGGTATATTAGCACATGAAAAATTGAAAATTACCCAGGCTATTGTGTTATCACTTTGACCACAAAAATCGCAGTCTGCATTCAGTTTTTACTGTATAAAATTCTAAAAAATAATTTTTACATACCAGTCTCTTTGGTTAGTCTCTAAATGTAAAATATTTTGTTGAGATGAACATCAGCTTGTTATAAGATTAATTAAATCAGCTCCTTTTTTGAGCTGCAAACAAGAAAAGCATTCCTATCACTGTTTACACTTTAAGATACTATATGTTGAATATCTATAAAACTTCTCTTTTATCTAAATAGCGAGGTCCCTAAAGCCTAAAATGTGATATATCATTTTTTACACTTACACGATAAATGTGATAAACCTTCAATTTAAACAAAGACCAAACTTACTGCATTGTTAGTCAAAATCTCTGCAGTACGGTTACATGAAAATCATTTGCATCACTATCAATCTGACTTTCACTGTAAGGTATGCTGTATTCTATTTATTAATTCACTGTCTGAAATGGTAGAACAACTTTAAAAAGTGCCAGTGTTATTGAAATTTAGGGAAAGAAGGGAGAGGATAGATCCAAGTTTTCCACTTGTCAGAAATCATCCCCATTATGACAAAAATAGTTTTTTTTGACTCTGTAGCAAGTACCATGGCAACAATGTCACATTGCCATGGAAACACAACCTTATACCATGTCCTTATCATATCTGTTTACGATTAAGGTGCCATCACTGCAGCTGGAGGTAGGTGTGTGTGCTTGCACTGAAATAGGACATACTGTAGTACCTGTCATAAAACATGCTTAAGCTATTGTTAGTTTGACTTTACAAACTACACTGCAGCTCAAACTGTATAATGATATTGTTTTAAAAATGCGAACTGGTTATTTTATCTATGCCTGTTTGTTAGCAAAATATTGCAGAAATGTCAATTGGATTATGTTTGCTGTATAGAAAGGTTGGTCTGATTTTCAGATTTTGTTGATCTGGGAATGACCTTGCCATTAGTGGATTAGTGTTTTTTCAACACATATCACGCAGGATTCAAATGCAGTTTTTTTCTGTTTTGTTCTGTTTTTATAGATGTTGCACTTGTACATTTCATAGATTTTTCTGTGTCGTTGGGTTGTAAATGTTTTTGTTAAATAGCACATAGCATCAGTGGCTTCTCAAGACTAAACTAGAAAAATCCCATCTAATTTTATCTAATCAGGTTTTTTGTCTTGTGTATCTAGTTGACTGATCTATGCAAACACATTTTAGCACTGAGGGACTTTCTGTAAATGCCTCGCTAAAGGGAAGTAAAGGGGGTGAATGAATGATGAATGAAGGATGCGCTCCCTGCCCTAAGCAACTACTCTTGGTAGTACAATAGGACAAATGTCTGCCTCAGGAAGATCTTGTGGATTGAAATGTTGCCCTTATGTAAAATAGATATAAATAATTTATTTGGAGCCAAACATTTCTTGGTGCTTTGGAGCCTCAATCAACTGCAGTAAAATCAGGTTTTAATGCTAACATTATATATGAGGAGGGTCTAGAGTGATGTTTTTTCAAACCATTGCAATTAAAACTTAGGGTGTTTTCAAACCAATACAGTAGTTAGTTTGCTCTGCTCTAAATTAGTGGATGAGTCGGTAAACTCAAAGCATTTACTTCTTGTTTTAGTTTTTTTCCCCACACAAGCAAATTCAAGCGGACCAAAATACACTACAAAAACCAGGTGAAAACATTCACTCTATTTAGTGGTTAGATGTGTCTGGAACAGGAACAAGAACGTAAACAAGAAGAAGGTCCTAAAGTAGGTCCTATCTGCCTGAATATAAAATACTTTGTTGCCAGTCCAAATCAGTTCTGTATGTTGTTTTCTGGACACAACTGTTGGTTTAGCTCCTCTAACCATTTAGCTCAAATTTGTAAAGTACAGCTTGTAGTTGGGTCAACAGTCGAATTTCGTTCACACCAGAATTCGTTTGTGACCAGATTGAAATCAAAAGGGTCTTAATGGAGATATGTTCATCCTTTTTTCAGTAAGTCTGTTAACACACAGAGGGTTCTATCTTGCACCCGGCGCAGCTCGGCGCGAAGCCCGACGCAAGCGTCTTTGCTATTTTAAGACCGTCCAGCACACACGTCATTTAAATAGCGAATGCACCTGCGCAGCGGGCTGGTCTTACATGGAGGTTTGTTCAGGTGAATCCTCCTATTTTCCGCCATCAAACTAGCAAAAATGGATTTGGACACGCCCTAAACGCACGTGCGCTATGTGCTTGTCGTTGTGCGCTTAGATTGTTAAAATAGGGCCCTTAAAGTCTTCCCAAAACTTGATCCTCATTTCTCTCTGACACATTCTACATTCTAATGTAGGTTTGCTGTAAGCTTAAATGCAATATAAGATCAAAATTCATAGACAGAGACACTTATTAAAATAAAACTAGAAAACGGAATGACCAGAGTAATGGAGATATAAATATAACTTGTCGGTTTGATTTACTCTGCAGTTTAATTTCCATGTTAAAAAAAGAAGCTTATTTGTCTGAAAAAAGGACCTAGGTTCGGACGAATTAATGCCCATAGTCATTGACATGAATATTACCACTGCAGAGGGTGCAGGGAAAGACAGGGAAGGGGTAGAGGAAAGGTGAAGGGAGGCATGAAAATCTAAGACAGTCTATTATCACGTCTCAATGCGTGGGGTTGCTGCTTTTGAATTAACAAATGTTGACGCAATACAGGTTGTCTCTGTGCTTTAAACACTTTGACAGTAGATTTCATTTTGTGCTCATAGCCAGAGCCCGTTTACTCTAGGCTATTTTGGCACTTGTTTTCCTCATGCTGGTAAAATAAGGAACTGCAACCTAATTTCAGTGGCTAAGTTGTGCAAAGACGGCTCTAGCGGTTCACATACGCATTGTTGGATTTGCAAGATCTCGCAATTGAAACCAGAGATATTGCAAAACAAAGTCAAGACTGGTTGTCCCCGGTACATGTTTTTTTTCTTTTTTTTAAGCAACATATCCAACCATGATCTTTTCCTAAACTTAATGATTGTGTAGTTGCAATGTGCAGATATTGTAGAAACAAAGAATTTTAAAATTGTCAGCATGTTCAAGAATTGCCCAATATATTATCTGGAAATAGGGTTGGTCTACCCATACCATAACCATAAACGTGGCAGTTCAGAAATTGGTAATGTCATAATTTTTTTAATGGTTTTTATATCAGAATCAGAATGCTTTATTGAAAAAAACAGGAAAAAATTGCAGTTGTTTACAGTCATATTTAAGGTTAAAAAATTTAGATTAAGAAAAAAATATATACAAGGTTGTCCTGCTCAGTATATCATGTTTGAAGTCAATGAAAAACTTCAAAATCCTTAGGTTCCAGGACTTGTTGAGTACAATACCGTATATACAACTCATCCCATGTCTTTGAAAATAGTTCAAAGTGTCTAACACACACACACACACACACACACACACACACACACACACACACACACATATAAACACACACATTAACACATGCAACCAAAGAAAGGTTGCAAAAGATGAGATTGCTGCATAGACCAGGCAGACATCAAAACGAGCAACAGAGGACATGAGGGGCAGTCAGTGAGGATTGTGGGGAGGAAGATGAAGACGAAGAGTAGAAAGGAGAGCAGCTGGAGAACATGAAGAGCAGGAGGAGACGCTGTGACTCACAGCCCACAACTCCTCATGGGGGTTATAGTTATAGTCACAATACATACCCAGTTTCAAAAGTAGTCTCACAACCTCAGTACAACACACACACACACACACACACACACACACACACACACACACACAAAATAAACTTTAAACCTTAACTTTATTTTGATGAATCAGTCAAAGCAGTTATACAAAACTCCAAATAAGAAGATAAGATAAGATACTTTACATTGATGGATCGACGTTAACTGTAATACACATCTTATTTGGGCTTTCCCCCAATATAAAGAGCAGTTTACATCCTGTGATTACACATCTAACACATGTAACTGTAATGAAACTAGAAGGGTATAATAATAGTACATCTTGTATCCAGTGTAAAGAAGGGTTTAAACAAATATGTAGACCATAAAGTACAGTAGATAATATTTATATTGAAGGAAAATTCTGGTTGATTTCAACATGTAGCTCTGTTATTGTTGTTTTTTTAATTTGTAGTGCTGTCAGTAGCGAAACAAATGAAAACATGTTGGGTGCAAAATCTAGCAGGAGGACAACTTGGTGTAGAATTTGCACCCTATATGCTTAAACAGGCTTTAAGTTAACTTAAAAGCTGTGACAATTGACTAGTGTGGACTTCACCGGAAAACAGGAAATAAACAGAGTTCTGTGCACTGGCTGAATTAACACAACTTTTATGCCTTTCTGTCACATCTACTGCAGTCAAATTTGCTGTGTTCACTTGGAAGGAAAAACTGCACTTGGCTAGGCACTGGTAAGGACATTTTGAGCATGTTTAGAGGCTAAAAAAGTTTAAAACTTGCCCTGTTCAAGCCTGTTGGCTACAAAATCTAGCAGGAGGATAACTCAGTGTAGACAGCACCAATTGTTTTCTTTTGTCTCGCTACTGACAGCTTCAAATAAAAAAGAAAAAACAGAGATACATGTTGAAATCGACCGGAATTCTCCTTTAAATATTCAAGAGAATTGTCAATTCTTAGAGAATTTTATACCTCAGTATTTAAAAAAATGTCTGACTACGACATAGTTTCCATTTGATGTTTTTTTTTAAATCTTTTGTTAGGTAGTATCTGTACATTTTTGGAGTAGTTTTTCATAACTTGCCTGAGCAAATACACCTAACCACAGACGAGCATGAAAAACCTTGCTTGGTGACAGCCTATAGCAACAACAAATACACACCAACTTTTTCTCCTTATCCCTGTTTTTTTTCACGATCAAATCATCTATTTGCCTGTATAGCAAAAATGTAGAAGAAAGAACAACAGCTCTAGTACCTAGTCTGCTAGGTGCTACATGCAGCAGAGAGAGATGAACAAAGAGAGATGTGAAATTGAGTGAGATCAAGAGAACTAGAGAAAGCAGCATGACTTTAAAATGAAAAAGAGGAGGTTTCATGGAACAAGGTGGAGCAGAGTGATAACTCATTATCAACAGAGGGGACATGCAGATACGGAGGGAGCGGACCACCTCCCTGCTCCCCATCCAGGGGTTCATATAAAGTTGCATAAGAAAGATACGGGGTCAGAAATAAAAAAAAGAATAAGGAGAAGTAAACAGAAAAATTGTGTTTCCCAAATGTCCAATATGTTTACATTTAAGGACAATAAACCTACAATGTAATCTGTTTCAATTCAGAAATGAACTAAAGGACTTTGAGGAAAGAAATAACCTCTTGCTTTGAGTTGAGGATGGGGTTCGTGTCATATTATAGATGGTTACAGATGGTTTATTAGTTCATGAATATTCTGTGATTGCAGCGATTCGTAAACACAACACATCCAGCAAGTCTTGCAGCTCCACTGCATTCTGATCTACGGAGGCTGTCATTGGTGGAGAAAGAGTTATCTCACTCACTCAGATGTGAAAGGTTGAATTTCAAAACATCAACAATAAGGTGGGAGAAAAGCTTTTAATTTGGATGTGCTGCAAAGAAAATTAATTATTCTAATTACGGAATCTGTTTTGATGAAGATTTTCTGACGTTTCCTCTCATCTTTTGAAGAAAGAAAGAAAAGAAACTTTATTATTTGTCACATTTAATCCTACAGTACAATGTAGTGAAATTCAATCTGTGCATTTTACCCATCCTAAACACTGGGAGCAGTGTCAGGGGAACAACTTGGAGATCTTGGGCTTGCAGAATCCCAACTACATCTCAGTAGTTTTTCTGAAAGTACTACTCACATAATATTACACTCTCTAGCTCTCCACCTTTCTCTATTTCTCTCTCTCTGTAAAAAAGAAGGTCAATTACTATGCACTATTGTGTAAGTTCGTGCACCTGCAGCCTTGTGTCACTTGGAACATGGAGCCGAGTGTTGCTGCACTTATTCTTACAAGCTTCTCCTTCATCTACTGTGGCTTTGTTGTTGTTGTCACTGTGGACAATGAATGAAATGAATACTTTTCAATTTACTGAATATTCTGAATTATTTTGTACCAACTCTTTGTTGAGGCTATGATAGTTTTGCTTAGCCAGACTTTCCTCACAGCACTGCAGAGGAGGGTCTGACTAGTCTACACAGCATTCCGGGATGGGAGAAAAACATGCTCTGGTTTATTGGCATTTCTTTAAACCAATCACAATCGTCATGGGCGGTGCTAAGCACTGCACGGAGCCCCTGTGCCTCGGGAAGGAACTATTTAGTGAAATATACCAGATGTTTTGTGCATCATTTTATATACTACGTTTATCTAAATTCTTAGAATAAAGAATGATGTTCTGTGGGGTTGAATGTTTGGCTGCACAGCATGAGTTTTCAATGACTTCAAAAGACAACAGGCGGCTGCTTACTTAGAGATTCAGACTTTTTAATCTCCTAAAAGGAGTCATGTTTAATCCTAAAAACACCGTGATTAATAGTTTTCATTAGACAGGTAATCATGTATCATGCTATTCTTGTCTATATAATTACTGTATTGTTGAGATGGAATGACAATTGCATTTTCTTTTTGCAGGGTCAAGAAATTTACTATTAAGATTGAGAAAGTAGCTCTCACTTCATGTTCATGTTTCAGGTTACTGCTTTCATTATTGGATTAAGTACTGAGCACTGAAGTGATGGAATGAGAGCAGAACGCAACATGAGAGAAAAAAGAAAAACAGAAATGGAAAGAATAGAAAGGTAGATAGAAAAAAGGGGAGGGGAGGATTGGTTTGTATCTTCCAGTGATGCTGACAACATCTAGCATACTAATGACACCGCCCCTCTGAGGGATCTGAGCTCTAACATTACTGGGTGACATTGGCTGAAAGTCACCATGGAAATCAGGCCTGTGGGCGGTGTGTGTCTTTATTTCTGCCTTCCAGGACGCCGACGTTGAATCAGATGTTTGTCCGCGTGCTTCCACTGAGCCGACTGTCAGCCCTGTGTTTACCCCAGTGACTGAACCTGGATTTAAATACATACACATCCTCACACGCTCACACACACCTTGCCATATATTATTCAGCCTGTTATTCAATCTCTTCTCTCAGCTCGCTCAATCACAGTCTTTAGAAAAGCACAGGATGCAACCAGCAGAGGGGGAAAGAATGACAAAAAAGAAATTTGAAGCGGTGATAATGTCTTAGGATGTCTTCTCACAAAATTAAAACTAAGGACAATTCTCTTATGTTTTATATATATATACTATAACATATATCACATTTTAAGTGCTCCAGGGGATGAAATGAATTCCAGTCAACAGAAAGATGTCAGGATGCCGCTGTAGTAGATAACTATTAGCTTCTATTGGCTATTCAAAAATGCCATTTATATATTCAGTATATGAGAGTGGTTGTTACATTTTGCAGTTCACAGTAAGTGCAGCTGGTGGTTGAAGGGTTTCTCTCCCACTAACAACCAGTTTGTGGGTGAGATATCTGTACTTAGGGATTTTACAGCTTTTTATACACAGGGTACAGTTTTGCACATTGCAAAAAGCAGTATGGGAAAACTATAACGCACTTTCCAGCACATACAATTAAAGCCTGACAGAGAATGTAGAGTATAGAACCTTCTCCAGAAGTTATGACGGCCTCGCCTCCATAGTGGATGAATGGCAACAAAAAGAAAGGCTGTAATCTTAACACCTCTTTCTCATTAATGTTTTTCTACCCTGCACCAGCACGATTTTAACACCCACCTCTGCAAAAGGAATTTTTCTTTGCCTCTTTCCTGCAAAGTGTGTATTTTGTAATTTTTTTTAAATCTTATAACATGACAGTTTTTCTCACATTTCATATAAGTGGAATAGTTTGTACTATACATTAATACATTTTAATGTGAATCAGTTATGCATTTGGTAGCAGTTAAATTTGCTTTATGCTGAATATTGTCTTTAATCATGCTTTCTCATGTCTCATAACAGCAGCATCACATTGGTTATTATTAAAATGAGCTTCGTCTTCAAGGCTGATTGCCTTGTCATGGGCCAAAGGCTGCGTAGCCACCAGGCTTAGCTTTGATGCTCTGTTGTGCTAATAGCTTTTTAATGAGCTGTAAGTCACATCCATATCCAGTTGCTCCAAAGCATTTCGTGCCTAAGCCAAAACAAAGGGTATATAGAAAGTAGAATACATTATCATAATTTTGACATGAATCACTTTATTGGTTATGTGATTTCACAGATGAACAATCACAGGCATTACATTTACTGTATTTAAGCCAATATTATTATATCTTTTCAGCTTACTGACATCCTTTCAAAGCTTATAAGTAGTTGGTTTAGCACTTCACTACAAATACGTGATGCATGATGTATACATTAGACAGGCCATTTTTTAACCCTCGTAATGTCCCCCTTGAATGCTTTACACCTTTTGTCCTCTAGGGTCAAAATGACCCCACCTGGTTTGACTGTTATTTAAAGTATACAGTATAAATTGTCAATCAATTCTGCGCTACACCTTTTGTCTTACTTCAGTTCAACCTACTACTACACATTTTTCCCTTAGTTTTGGAATTTAGAGCCAATAGACCTTGTTTATATAAAGGTATACCCTGTTTTTGAGTAAAAACTAAAAGGAAACTATAAATTATTTTTGACCTAATACTATTTTGACTATTTGACTATTTTTGAATGATTTTTTTAATTACAGTCCATAATCACACCTGTTGTCCTCTGGGTTCAAAATGACCCCATCTGGTACTGGTTTACTGTTATTTAAATAATATTTACCTAATTCTGTATTAAGCCTTTAATAACCACTTCATTCAAACACATTAACACTATTTTTTTTTATTCTTTTGAAATTTAAGGCCGATAAGTCAAGTCAAGTGGACCTATGTCATCAATTGGAGACTATGTTCGCTTGTTTCTTTCTCTGCTGTCAACATGCATCATCCGTCACTGGGAGGAATGAAAGACCAGACCAATATTTTGTCCTTTTTTATTTTGTTTAAGATTATTTTTTGGGCATTTTTAGGCCTTTATTGACAGGACAGCTGAAGACTTAAAAGGGGAGAGAGGGGGGGAATGACATGCAGCAAAGGGTCACAGATCAGGGTCCAACCTGGGCCCGCTGTGTCGAGGAGTAAACCTCTATATGTGGCTGCCCACTCTACCAACTGAGCTATCTGGGCGCCAATGTTTCACCCTTTGACTGGAAATAATCTTCTATCTCAGATGGGTCGGTCCTCTTTCTCACTGATTCTTTCTCATCAGTTGATTATTCATCTTCATCGTAATAGATCCAGTCCTCCACTTCTGACACTACCACTATTTCAGCTTTAAATTCTACCTTATCCGTTGATTCTTCATCTTAATTATAATAGATGCACTGCTGCACATCTGATACTTCTTCTATATCAGCTTTAGGTTCTACCTCATTATCAAGATCATCAATATCCTTCAATTCATACTCATCTTCCATTTCTGCAGCAGGCAATGTGGGGGCTTCTTCAGAGGACAAAGTACCGTGCGGTCTGTATGTTGGATCTATCACCTAATCATTATTTTCCTTCTCTTCTGACCCTGAATCCTCTTCATCAGCTAATTGATCCTCCTCATTATGTTCTGCATTGTCCTCTTCATCTGTCTTTTCTTTCATATTAACAAATATCTCGCAAGCCTCCTGTGCAGTATAGAGCTCCTGCCTGTCTCTCAGACTAAACTGTGAAATGGCCCAACCCCTGTGAGAAAAGACCTGTTCTGTTGTTTTGTTGTTGTCTTAACCATTGCTTGACCCCACGCACCAAACATCCATGATCAAAGAGGTTTTGGCGAGCAGTATGGTGGGGCTATTTGCTCCATTGAACCACTTTGTGCTACGGGGTCTTTTTGACCCCAGAGGACAACGGAAGTTTTTAAATTCAATAAAACAGTCATAATTCAATCAATTTACTTCAAATTCCTTTTTTTTATCATTAAGAGCATAGCAGTAAACAACTACCATGATTTTCAGAGCATTTGATGAATAAAAAACATATTTTGATGGCAAAAGATTTCATTTGGGGTCAGAATGTCCCCAGGACAACACGAGGGGTTAATGCAGAGTACATTTTTTAGATTTTGTGATGTATCATTTCAGGAAACAATTGGTTTCAGTCCATTTCTGTATGGTTTGAATATCAATTATTAGAGTCAGGAAACTTGGTTAAGTTGTGTAATGTAATCCATCATTGTCAACATTAAGTCTGAATATATTTCATGCCTCTACACTGGAGGCATTAGGTTTTCGGGACGTCCGTCCCTCCCATTCTTGTGATTGCAATATTTCTGGACCCCCTGGAGGAAAGTTATTCAAAATTGGCACAAACGTCCACTTGGATTTTAAGGTCCAATGTGTAGGAATTTCTCCCATCTAGCATTCAA
This sequence comes from Percina caprodes, assembly GCA_013375575.1. Taxonomy (NCBI): domain Eukaryota; kingdom Metazoa; phylum Chordata; class Actinopteri; order Perciformes; family Percidae; genus Percina; species Percina caprodes. The sequence goes on along the minus strand of JABXJD010000018.1, from coordinate 5,740,566 downwards.
GTCATGTATTAACATATTTCAAGATGGCGCCTGAATATGGATCATCTACCCCAGTTCATGTAAATGCAGATGTCAAATTTCAAGCCAGAAGGAAGACTTGGAATTAATGGTGGTGGTAAATATTTATGAAAAAGGACAGGTTTGTGAAGGGGCATTATAAACAACTAAATAATGATAATATTATAACTAAACACGTTGCACACTGGGTTTTTAAGGATGAACTGGTGTTCAAATAAGGTCACAGTGACCATAACAAATTCCCACGCTTATTATGACACCATGTCATACAAATGTCTGATAGGATAAAATGGTAAAGGGATGACATTTTATACCCAAAAGGTCAACTTTACTGTAACATTATGTTCTGCAAAAGCACTTTTCCCCCTATTATTCAACTCCATAAGGAGGAGACATTTGGTTGGATACTGAATTGGTGACATTATTCTTGTAACCGTGCTGATTGTATAGATCCTCTCTGCTGCCGGGTTGAAGATGTGTGTAAAGCATCCACGTTTCACTAAGAAATATACTTAATACCTTTAATTGCTTCAAAGTATTCACTTGATATATTATATGAGTCTGGACAGACACATGGATGTAAACTGCAACTACACTTGTTTGGCAGAGGTACAGTATACACTTTGGGTTCTTGGAAACTTGGATGTTTTTATTTTAGGTAGATTACCGGTAGGCTATTTTATAATCTGATAAGATAGAAAAAAATATTAATATAAGCCCATGCACTTCTGTATAGCTTGAATTTGAAAATGGTCAGTGAAAATATTAAGTAAAGTTAAAGCAGTAAAAATGGCAAAGCAAATTGTTATAGTCCTTAAAATATCTTCTGTATTGTGTAGCATGTGTTTGCTTGTCGGAGTGTGTGAGAGGTGGAAATATGTGAGAAAGACACAAAGCTAGGTGAGGAAGAGAGAGAGAGAGAAAAGAGTGAGGGCGCTATATGTGGTGTGTCTGCCGGCTGTGCAACAAGCTGCGATCAGTGGAGCTAATGCGAAGAGGAGGGCAGGAGGAAAAGCCTGGAAGGAATAAAGATCAATCAGGAGATGTGAGGATGTGAAATAGAGAGAGGCAAAAGGAAGAAAGAGGTAGAATGAGAGAGAGAGAGAGAGAGAGAGAGAGAGAGAAGGAGGAGGAGACTGTGTGGTGTGTACGTACAGTCTGAGTGGGGAAGTGAAATAGACCGCTGGGAAGCGACTCAGTTAGCGCTGTGATCAAGACAGAGAGGAGTCCAGGAAATACAGGGAAAGTGACAGAGTGTGCTTTGATTGACACACCCATCATCATAAAAGAAAAGAAGAACCTGGTCAATTTTCTTCCTTTTTGATTAATGTTTAATTCACTAATATCTTCTGATCTGAGCAAATCACTCTAAGTGGGGGGTGAATTAGTTTTCCCCAACTCATTACCTCAAAGCTTTTTGTTCTGCATAGCTTTAAAAATGACGTAAAGAGGTGCAATCAATGCTGTGAATGTTCTTTGTGGGATTGTGGACGCTCGGTTGGCGGATGCTTGGATTGTTCTATCAAACTTGGCTCCGATCTTGGCTCAGCATCTTTCTCTGTGAGGTAGGTTTTCTGTTATCACTTGAGAAGGAATCAGAAAGTGTATGGCGGAGATATATTGCAGATATATTGTTGTAAGTAAAGTGTAAAAAGATGAAGAGATTTGAGGAATATCTAGGGGTTAGAGTTGATAAAGATATCAATCATATGTAATAAATCAGGGAATTTTCTTCATGCAATGAGCGCTGATGTGCTTATTGACCCCTTGGGATCTTAGAAGACCCCCCTGATGAACCTCTTATCTTTATGGCATAAGATCTGAATGTGGTGTGTGATCACAAGTGTTAGAGTAAGTGCTAAAAAAGAAAAACACATTTCCTCTATCCTCTTTTCTCACATTACACTGTCATGTCAGAAACTAACTAAAGCTACTGAAACAAAATCAGTCGTTGTGCACTTTTCTCTCCCTCTTGCCCTCCAGCTTCCCTTGAGCTTTTGATTGAAGGGTTGAGTGTAAATCTCAGCTGCCAGATGTGAGCAAAGGGATGTGCCTAAGCATTGATTTAGGTGTAAAGGTTTGTTGGAGGAAAAGTGTATCAGGAATGACATGGAAAAGAAATAAAAGAGGGAAACATGCAGAGAAGGAAGCTTCTTTGGTCTGTGTTACATTTTTTGTTTGTTTTTATGTTAAAAGCAGAAAAAAACACAATAAATAAAATAACTACTGTATTAAATGAAATCTTTAAACTCAACTTTTTATCAAGAACCCACATATTTGTGGTTGTGCCTTTAGTTTCTTTTTGAGGCAACTCCAACAGTAGCCTACAATAGTTACATCCAGAAAGGGTCATCGTATGAAACGTTTGCATATAAAGAACATTAAACGAGGTTAAGTGCTGTTTTGGTTTGGACCAACAGTCTTGTCTAGTTTTTAGCCAGTTACTCAGACAAATTAGCTAAGGAAAGTGGCTTCGTATGCTGTTTCATTTAACTGAGTGTCCACTCGTCATCATTTGTGGAAAATATATTTGTGGAATACATTTAGCCATTGTTTCTTTTTCTTTGCATGTTATATTGATGACATTGGAATTTCTGTAGGTAGATGTCCTTCTATTGTCTGTAAAACCGTGTTACGTGTAATGTCATCATTTCTCGTATGCCTGTTGTTTTTCCTGGAAAGGACCTATGAGAAATTTTCAGGGAATTGACATAAGTTGTGTCTCTGGATTGTTGTATCAATCAAGGATGGCAACAAAGCCATGGAAATATCCCTATGTTTGGAAAATGTATTAAAAACCCGTGACATTGTCTAGGTAAAGACCAGATTGCAGATTGTCTACAAATAAGCATTTTTGTCACGCTGCAAAAAGAAATCATCACATTTAGCCTTATCCTCTGAATGACAGATGATAAAAAATGATTTCCAGCATGCACGCTAACGCTGAATTGTTTGTGGCCATGCATGTGGAGATGCCGACATTGTGAAAGACTACAGTGGTTTGGATGCTGTCAATTAAGCAGCATGTGCGTGAACTGCAAGGCAGGCCGAGGGTTGTAGAGAAGGCATTCTTAGAGTGGACACATTGACATTTGTATGTGCAAATGAGTGGACTTTTATTAAATTCAGTATTAAAGTTTATGCAATACATAGAAGCCAAAAAACCTTGATCGTCCCCTGGTGGCTGGCTGTAGTATAGGTCATACAGTAAATCTCGGCCCTCTTTGTTAGCGGATGGGAAATTACAAGTACAAAAATAAATAAATTATTCCCAAAGATGGTCATTTAGGTAGCTTTTATTACGCTAATGTTTGTTAAAGTGTTAATTTTTTTGATAATTTTCTTTTTTATTAGTTATTTGAAGCTTTAAAAAACGGAGTGAAACATCATGATTGACAGCTGACAGTGAGTTTGGTTTGAAGATCAGAATCAGAAATACTTTATTGATCCCCGAAGGGAAATTTTATAAAGACAAAAGACGGAGCAACTGCAACAGGCTGCATGCACGTTGGCGCATGCGCACTATGAAGTTAAAATGCGAATTCAGATTAAAGGGGAAGGATTTAATTTTGGACTTAAATAAGGTTTATACTGGCAATACGCTCCTAATTAAATCCAATTAAGTGTGTGCTGGTAGGCGAATTTTGGTCTACATTCTTAAAGTCAAATGACTACACTTGAATTGTGGTATTTGACAAAGATACTGTAGCTGTAGCAAGTTATGACTAAAGTTACTGCAAAGGAAGTAGTTTTGTGCACAACTTTTACATGGAGTAGACTTTGCTACTGAGAACGATTATCTGAAGATTATTATTCATTGATTGCATGTTGATTTTAAGCAAAAGGTATACATGCGTCATTTTGAGGGTTTTAGTATGCTTGAAATTAAGTTTGTATGACATGGCTGTAGTGTTTATATACACTATTCAGCCATATTTAAAGGCAGGGCAAAACACCTGTTACCATTTCCTTCTCCTGGTTGTAACTCACTGCTTCCTTAATCTTTCTCCAAAAACTCTGACTGACCGGCTGTGTCTTCTTTTCATGGCCATTCATGGTGCACTCATTCATGGTGCACTCAACTATACAAACAGAAGTGATTGGAAAGAATGAAAAAAAAGAGAACTGGAGAGAGACGTTCAAATCCTGCCTACTTTCTTACCTCTGGCCAATCATTGTGTTAGTTTGGCATATTTGTCAGATTGTCAGTTTCTGGAAGGTTACAAAGATTGTTGAATGCAGCCTATCCAAATTCTGACGTTCATAAGGTGTAATGGACGGGTTTTTCAGAAGCAGTTTGCTGACTGTGCTTTGTTTAAAGCATACTGAACCCGTAGAACAAACAACCACTGTTGTTATTTTTCTACTGAGGACAATATGTGATTGATACAACAGACTATATTTTTATAGTGCGGCTTTAGGCCTGTTTGGCTTAGAGCAAAGAAAACTACAAGTCAAACATTTTTCAACTTTTTATCAAAAGACAAAAAAAAACAAAGAAAATACTGTTTGAAACAGGTTTTAAACATTGACTTAGCAACAGCTGAAGCTCTAGGCAACATGCTCCACAACCATCAGTGTATCAGAGCAACCTGAAATAAAAAAAAGCTTTTTGTTTAGAACAAAGGTTTTCTCTTGAATTGACAGGGACAACAAGCGACATCATTGATTGGCATCTCTGAAATGGCTGAGAGAACGCTAAATCAATTAGCCTCAGGAGGCATTGTCATTCGCATTAGGTTACCAATGGGCGGGTTGCCAGCTATGGTTCATGGAACAGACTTACTCAAGGAAACTGGGAGGAAAAGGGTGAAAAGAGGGAGAGAGAGCAGGCCCAACTTATTTGATTTGCTCAGGAAAGTGATTACACCTTCCACTTCCCAACAACCCTCCTTTCCTGTCTGCATGTAAGCTGCAGTATGACGCTGACACACCTTGCCAGGGTGTTCGTCTTGGCTGCTTTTACAGCTTTACTTGAGAGCCCATCAGAGCTTTCAAGTGCAATCACTTTACCTTGTGTAGCAATCTGTTTATGCTGCACACTGAATTTCCTTGCATTTCCACTAGCAGGGTGTGTGTGTGTGTGTGTGTGTGTGTGTGTGTGTGTGTGTGTGTGTGTGTGTGTGTGTGTGTGTGTGAGCACATCTGTATGGGATCTAGAAATGACTGATTGAATTGGACGGAGGTGGAGTGGCGATGATAAATCAATTAGAGTGCGCAGGACATTTAGGCTAATTAAGGTGACAGCAGGGCCGATGTCCCACTCAGCAATGACTCAGTCCTGGGTGTGGGTGTGTACGGTTGCACACATGTGTTCTCACTGGTTCCTACTCAGTGGGAGTAATGGTGCATTTTGCCTTTTTTCTGGGTGTTTTGTTTAAGATAATAGAAACACACTACAGTCCCGTTTGATTTAAATGTGAGATTGCAAACATCCTCTTTAAAACAAGCGTTGCTTAATTAAATGTCTTAAACTACTTATGATTGTGTTTCCCTGACAGAACTGTGATGTATGACTTTTGTGTCTCAGAACTAAAGGTGCAAGTAGTGTGATATTGTTATAGTATTCCAAGAGCTGTTAGGTAGAAGGTCTGGGTATATGGTTGGGTCAGGAAAGCAGGCAACTATGAAACACACAACTGTTACAGTAGTAGCCAACTTTCTAAAGACAATGAATGTGGCTTGACGACGCTGATATTTCCCAACTTTAAGTCGTTGTTTTAGATCTTCCTCTAAACTAACCAGGACAGGTTTTTTTTTTGCCTATTCCTAACCAAAACTTAACCCTGGGTCCATTTTAAATCAATGCTGAATAGATTGAAAGCATTATATGTAGCACATTTTCAGTATTGCCCCCATTGTGAAATGACAAGCGGTGCTATGACATGTCGTAGAACCCTAACAGAACAAGCAGGAGCTGAGTGGCAAATTGGACTTTTCCAGGTCGGCCGGCCAAAGGATTCAGTCTGCCCGGCCTACAGACATCCCCAGCTGTTCATGGGTCCTCATAGCAGTTCAAATGGTAGCTATCATTGTAGCATTCTCTCCACAAAACTTTTGAGTGTTTCCACTATTATGTTTGTATTTATTAACGTAAAAATGTATTGCTCACTCTCCATCGGCATGACCTAAAGACATACGTCAGACGGAGAGAAAGCAACAAAGTACGAGGAAAAGTAGCTGCAGTTTTTGACAGTTGGAATTAGCGTGGTTTTAATGTTACCCATGGAAGGCAAGAAGAGAAAGGAGAAAGGAGGGGCTGAAAAGACCAGAATGAAGAAGAAGCGCATGCTGGAGGTATCAAAGTGTCAAAAATGACGGATTTATTCCGAAATCAGGCTTCAACGAGTGCTTCAGGTAAATTCACTGAAAAAACGGGTTATTTAGCCTATTTGGTAGTGATTATCTCCTCATTGCAAGTAACAGCTAATGAGCTCCATTTTAAGTAACAGTCTTGGGTTTGAAATACCTTGTTCATAAAGAAAACATTTATGACCAGTTTTATCTGAATGAATGGCAGCATTGCTATGTAATATGTCCTCCATTTGTCATTTTGCCATTTGCAACGCTAAAACTGATCTGAACGCAGATATAACTTTATTATTCTGAAGTAGCGAAATGTTGATAATGACTAATTAGTGGGTATATTTTGTTGGGAGGTGGGGTGCATTGTATATCCCCTTGCACGCAGCCTATACTATCAGGGGAAAACGCAATTATTATTCAGTCTCAGAATTCAGTCAGACTCTGCCCTGATACTAATCAGACAATGCTATGACAAGTCACGACTACACGTATATATTATATTGCAGCATGTGTTTATTAATAGAAAACCCATAACAGTTTAAACCTACACTTTATTGTCAATAATTTGTCTAGTGCCATCTGTGGTCATGTTTCATATTTCCGTTAAGTCCTTCCCAAATGCGTATACTAGGCAGGCGTTAGAACAGATGGAGGCATTCCACACAAAGAAATATAACATAATTTGGGGTTTAAAAATAGATTTTGTTTGTGTTACTGATAAATGGGGGGGGGTGGGCTGGTGGTCAAAATTTTCCCGGTTGATTAACCAAATTTATGTTGTGGGGAGTATGTTGTCCCATGAGCCTGACCTTGCACATTTTAGCCATTGCTCAAAAGTCTCCCCTCCTCATAGCAGAGACATGGGGAAGCTAGGCCACACCACTAAAGTACTAGTCTAATTAGCCTGAATGACCATTCTTCTTTTAAGGCTTTCCTTATTGTTTTATTTCTCTGTTCTTGTTGTTATCTTAACATGCATCCATATAGGAAAATACTGTTGAAGAAGCCTAAATTAGCTGTAATTGCTTTGGTTTTTAATGCCATTGTTTTAATGCCTTTTGTTGATATACATTTATTCATTAAGTTTTTAATCTCCAGTTGCACTTATTTTTCCTGCCTTCAATTTGAGTCACTCATGAAGAGAAGAAAATAAATTTTACATCAAATCATGAACAATTTTACTTGCAAAACATATGGCTTATTTTGCTCGAGTACCCACTCCATCTATTTACTTTCTAAAATTACCCCATCATTTCTATCTATTTTATACTCTTTCAAACAGCTGTTATCACACTTTGCTTCTTGGCTCTTTCTCTTTCTGTTTTTCTTTCTCAGCCAGCTGCCCACTATTCTTCCAGCTGTCATTATTTTCTTCAGGATTCAAGCCCACTCTTAATAGTGGTATTTATTTTCTGTCAGGCACTCTTTGTTACAAACAGAATGGCATGCTTGTTACACACGTTCACAGTTTCAAGCTGCTTGTGAGCGTGTGCTTCTATCGACACTCACAAATCCTTCATTCAGCTGTAGTTATGTACTGGTGTGTATTTGTCTTATTATAAGTGGCTAGATACATATTATATTTTATTGAGGCATTTCCTCAACAGCTAGGAGGAAGTTTTCAACTTTTATTCAAAAATCAACAGTAAAAGCTGGTTTTAATACTCATTTATCTCCAATAGCCCATTTCATTATATTAGGGAAGTTAAACAGAAAAATGTTTTCAAATATTAAAAAGTGGTATTTGTGGAAATAATTTTTCCTCCTCCAGTCATCAAACAATCCTCATTTGTTTTATTTTACTGAAGATAAAAAGAAAAAAATAGCCTCTATTTGGCAAGCAGTATATAAATATAATTCTGACAAAGTGTTTATTTTATTTATCAGTGCCTCATCTTCATTCTCTATGACAACTGAAGTAAATACAATCACAGTTAAAGGCCATGAGATGCGGCTAAAAGCCCCAGACAGTGGCTTAACGAGCCGTCACCGGGCCCTTAAGCAGGATTTTCAAGGCGGGCCCCTCTACTACGGCACGTGATAACGGCTAGGATAGGATCATAGAGGCACAGCATATGAGATGAGATGACAGGAGTAGCCTATGCCCATCACAACAATAACAAAAACACTGGTGAATGTGCACCATAACACATGAAAAAAACACACAAGTGCAATCCCTCCAGGATTTCGCAGCCTTTGTTGCGGCCCAAAACGCCTGATTTCACGGGAGCTTTTGTAAAGAATTGCAATAAAAATTGCAATGTCTTTTGTATGTTTTGTACGTGGGACCGCTGGGATTGTCGCGAGTAATGAAAATGTGATAGGGGTCCCCGGCTGTCAATCAGCATCTTCCAGTCACGTGGGCCCCTGGTTGGTCCGGGCCTGCAAGCAACCGCGTACCCTGCTTCCCAATAGTTATGCCTCTGGCCACAGGAGAAATCCAATAAGGGAGCCTTGAGTTAAGACTTTTTTTTCAAACCACTATTTTCAAGGTCAAGAATAAACCTTCAAACTCAATATGTCTTCATGCATTTAAATGTGCCTGTGAATGAATAGTATATATGTATAGACATTGGGTAGCATTGGTCACATTGGTATACCCAAAGTAACAGTTTCCAGAGATTAAATGAAGCCGGGGCTAAATACCTTCTTCAAAAATCTGAATCCTATTGGTTTTAAGTAAAAGGTTGGATTTAGGATCCTAGTGGCCTGAGGGTAGAAGCTCCTCCTGAGCCTCCCAGTGCTGGCCTGGTGTATCCAGCACCTTAATTGTATGTAAGTTTGTGTGCTGTTTTTATAATAAGCTTGCACCTTATGTGACTCTTTTATGCATAGATGTAGTGCTTGTAATGTTTATTACCATGCAGAGAAAGGCTTTTCTCATGGAGCATTCTTTATTGATGTTATGTGTTTTCCAGTGTAAAACCTCCTCTCTGCATCTATCCTGCATTACTATTACATGTAGTTGTTTGTCATAAAAAAATATTAATTGCTGAGACCAAACCTTTTAACTGTTAAGTGAACCTGTTTGGTTATCGACTTGTTACCCTATACAAGTTATCATTGAAATGTACTGTATGTTGCCCCTTAATGCTGCTCTGTGATTGATAGTCTGAATGTAATATTGGAAAAGGGTTTGCCTGGGTAGAGGAGAGCATTTAAGACACTAATCAATAAGTTTACACCCTTTGAAAAGGAGAGAAGCTTTTACAAGGCCCTTGGACCAGTCAGGAAGAAAGCCATTTACCAAGAAGGCATTGACTAAACTGTTGAACTCAGTCAGATTCCTTGCAGAACAAGTGCAGTACTTATCGTTCTGAATATAAATTCACCATTCAACACTTACCTGTCTCATAAGCCAAGCTGTGTCAATGCAGGCTTTTAGTTCTTTATTTTATCTTTTTTTTCTTTCTTTCTTTTTTTTTTTTTTTACAAATAAATTCTTCAAATACTCATTAGAAATTTTGAAAGAGCCATCTCATCTGCATTGTATGGCACTGACAAAGGGCCTAACATTCATAGTAACTAACATTCAGTTATTTTCCCATGTATTCTTACCTATAGAAACCCATTATTGTTCAACTGGAAAAGAATGTATCCAAGTCCATTATGCTTTGCTTAAACAATTGAAATTTGTGTCGCATTAGGTTTGATCCTCTGTACTGCTATTTAAAAACAAATCTGTAACCCTACAGAAAGTCAGGATACTAAACTTTTACTTACTAAACAAAATACTTACGTCCACATGGCTGTGGTTTATCTGCCCCAGTCTGCTTGTAATTGGACAAAACTGCAGCTATTCATAATGGTCAAAGACCAATGAAATTAAACTGTAGTTGTGTGCAAACGCTCACTGCTCAATCCTGGGAAATTTGCCCACAGCCAGGCAAGTTTCTATTCTATTCCACACTTATTATGCACTAAGACTAACAAACAGGGAGGAAGAAGGCCAGCGGCCTTAGAAGCCAAATCTACAACTCATTCCAAACTATGGTCCTCATTTACGTAAAGGAACATGCAGACTTATTGGGACTTCAGCTTATTCACCATATCCCCCAGAGTTAGATAAATCCATACATGGCCTTGTCATCTCCGTGCGTGTCGTAACTTTGTCCGAAGCACCTACAGAGAGCCTAGCTTAGTCTACTGCTCCCAATAAGTGACAAAATAACGCCGGTATGTTCCTTTAACATATTACCCCAAATTTACAGCCACATGCGTCAAATCAATAACTACAAATGCACTTGGAAGTTGCAGCAAGGTAATACTACTTTTACCCAAGAGTGGAGACACACTAGTTGTATTCAAATTTCAGAAAGCTGTTTCATACCATATTTCATTCATGCCATATTGTATTTAATGTGAAATAAAAGGTGCTGGTAGTGAACAATACCTTGTGGCTACATGTATGGACACATGCAGGAAACAAGGCTGTAAATCTATGAAATCTGATATGTTTTCCCGCTTTTGGATCTTTCAGAAAAGCATAATACCAATCTGTTAACCTCCATAAAAGACAAAGAGTAATTGACCTTAACATTTATTTTAAATGTGGCCATTCCACTGATTTAAACATGACCATTTCAAAGTTGTAAAAACAAGGTGAAGTCAGACTTTTCTGCTATGACATGAATGCATGCCGCAGCATTATTCATCAGAGTGGAAGTGATAAATCTCCAAAGTAATCCTTGTCATTTGCTGGCACTGAAGCAGACACTCAGAAAATCTCCCCTTTCTACTCGAGTTTGAGTTTTACCTTTGGGTCATGTCCAATGTGAAATGACTGAGAAAGAAAGCAAGGGAGGGTTGCCAACAAGAAGACATTAAAATTAGAATAATGTAAAGGAGATGCAGTGAGATGAATAAACTAAATAATATAAAGGAGCTATGTTTTTTTAATGTCATGCAAATTGTAAATTTTGATAATAAGAGCTTTGAACATGAATGGGTTGCACAAAGAAACTGAACAGGCATCATATTTGTAGAGGTCTTGAAGCCTTGACTTGGTTAAGAGACCCTTGCACCTGCCCAGAGCTTCCTCCCATCCTCTCTGCACACTAATCAGTAGGGCTGGATGGGGATGATGGGGTTCCTAACCTGCCATCAGCCAGCTGCTCTCCACCAGGCTCCCCAGGAGATAAAAACAAACAAAAAAACAGTAGGAAGCAGTGGTGGTGATGCTGCCAGCAAAAACATCACAATATATTTTCTGCCATAAGAAAAAGTTGAAGGAACGTCACCCCCATGGTCACCCCTAAGGCTTAGAGAGCAGCATGTTGTCAGTTTGTCAGGTAGAGCTACTGAAAATGAGATTTCAAAACTTAGATATCTCTATATGACATTTGTTATTTGTAACCAAATAAATATTTTTAGGTGGAAAATGTTTAACACTCAAACACTCATGTTCAACACTCATCAGGACTGTGTGAGTATTGTTTGGTCAGATTTGATTGACAGTGGTATGATGGATAGATCTACTACAGAATACTACAGTGCCCATGAGCCTCAGATACTGTTGCCATGCAAAAGTAACTAGATAGGCATAAAAGCCACATTATGAATTCTTTGTCATTGATGTTGGAAACAACATGTAGATGCCAAATGAATCTAGCTTTGACCACATATTTAAACTGATGTATGTGTTTGACGTCTTTATCTTTATGCAAATGGTGGCACATGCAACACAATTTTAAGCTCAGTGATTAATGGGAATTACATATTCCTTGGGTCATAATTGACTTGTCTTTTTTTATATGTGTACACGCTTTTGACTTTATTTTATTATTACCACATTTTCTTGCACAGTTGCTCATCTTCTGTTCTGATGTTTCAACTAGTTTCATGCTACTCCAAGTCTTGGTCGTCTAAAATTGTCTGTCTGTCATGTAGGTAATTAATTAAGCTTTTCCATTCTGAACCAAGGAATGACACCCATCATAACTCCTCAATTTAATATAATTATTAATAATGATAATTACTGCTGGTTAAGAAAAAGGGACCGGTTTCAGGGCCTTTTATATATTCATACATTCATAGTTGAAAACGGCAAACCTTTGCTCAACAGCAGCTCCTATACTTTGAGTTCTACAGTGCAGTAACTTATGTAAGCAGATTTAGAACATATCTGCCTTAATGTGGTGGCTGGTCTGCCCTCGGGTTGGGATTTATTTAAGTTTCACTGCATTACATTTTTTTTTTATCCTACTTCCGTATTCACAACCCCTCTTTCACTAGCTTTCCATATCTATAGTTGACCTCCCAAAATCGTGTTTAATCGCTTTAAATGAAATTAACAATACTGTTTATTTGTCATTGTTGCTTTTACTAGAACTTACTACAGTGGCAGAAGCGATGAAGAATGACTGTTCCGTCAGCTTTTTTACTCTGTTATGGGTTTATCCAAACTGCTTGGCTACAGTAAAACTATAGAATTTAGGGATCTAGTCTAAATACTCTAGCCTTAAATATTAAATAATAAGTAAGACTAAATGTTGGCTGCGGTCTAACATGTATCCCCTTAGTGCTTTGCATTAAAACAAACATGAAAACCCTTGTGTTATAACACACTACAAGACATTATTTAATACATAATAAAAAACATTCTCTAGTCCCATCTTTTTATTTAAGAGGATTTGCTACTTTTTTCTCTTGTGTGACAGTTAATCAAATATCTTTTGGTTTTAGACTGTTGGACGCACAAAATAAGATGTGAGCTCAGATGTCAGATATTATGTCAGCTCATGTGATTGTGGCATTTAACTTCATAGTTAAACAAATATTTCATTAATCAAGAAATAACAGGCAGATTAACTGATAGTGACAGATAGTTGCATCCCTAATATGGAATAGCCTCAGTGACATTCTTCTGTCATCCAGGCTAGGATTCCTATGTATACTGTATTCACATGTCAAAACAGATACTTACAAAAGGTATCTATACGTGTATCGTTAATTAATTGAAGCTCTTAAATGTATTGTTAAACAATTTTTTAATAATAGGCAGTTAATCTGCCTATTATTTCTTGATTAATGAAATATTTAACTATAAAGTTTAAATGCCACAATTACATGAGCTGACATAACATCTGACATCTGAGCTCATATCTTATTTTGTGCGACCAACAGTCTAAAACCGAAAGATATTTGATTAACTGTGACACGAGAGAAAAAAAAGTAGCAAATCCTCTTAAATGAAAAGCTGGGACTAAAGAATGTCAGTTGAAAAATAATATAAATATTCAATTATTTCTCTGTCAACCAACTAAACTACAAAGAAAATGAGTTACACTAACAAACAGATTTCAGATATATAGGTAATGTTTAGAAAATTCTGTTTATGATTTGCTGACTTGACTAATTCACTGTGTGTACAATAATATGTAGCTCAATAAAAAACACTTTGAAAATAAAAATGTTAAAAAAAAGTATATATTTAGGACATGATGAGACTCTTTTACCAGAGTAGTGATATTCCTAATATGTCAATTTTACATAGTTACAAACACGAACTGCAATTTCCCTGGATTGGTATGGATTTCAACTGTGTTAAAGTATGTCACTTCTGCTTTCTGGACAAGGAGAGGAAATGTGTTTGGGAGCACTACACTTACTTTAGCGTTTTGTATTTCAAACATTCTAATTTATGTTGTACTTTAAAAGTTGACGTATTAGATCTGAGCGCAATAGTACTATTTGCTTGATGTTGGCTAAGAGGTTCATCTTCATTAAATTATAATTATAATTAATAATAACAATATAATTCCTCAAGTGTCTTCTTTTTTCCCAAAGTTTTCAATTGACTTAGATGTTAGTTTTTAGTGTTTACAACTATTTTATCTTTGTCTTCCCATTTTAGTCATGGACCACTGACATTGAGTGGTTGGACTGAATAAGCTTTCAGCAGGCTTGATAATGAACAATGATACCTTGATCAGTTTGATTGTAACTCCCAGCATCAATGTGGGAAACTAGATGAGGACAGACTGCTCTCTTGAGAAATATGTTCTCCAGAAATCGCTTCAATGGTCAACATGGAACAGGTGTTGCTCCTAAAGGAGGCACAAAGGCAAAAGTCCATTCACCCAAAAAGAGAGCTCCAAACCCCAGGGTAGCACTGGTCATACGGGGTAAAATACATCGTCTATTGCAAGGGTCTGCAGACCACCATGTCCCAGATTCCCAATTTGATCATGGTATTGAGGAGGAGGAAGATGGGGAAACACAGGAGGGCAGAAAGGAGCACAGAAACAAATATCCAAAGGTTATCCCCAGGGCTGAAGCTTATTCTCCAAAAGTGTCTAATGGTAAAGGACATGGAATAGCAACAAGGCCATCATGTGTGGGAGAGGTGGAGCTAAACAGAGAGGGATGTATAAGAATACCATGCACTTTACAGCATAAAAGCTGCAGATCCCCAGTAAATCGGAAACGAATCTCCTTTGAGGGTGAAATTCGGGCAGCACCTGAGCAGATGCGATCACCCCCGCACCACAGACCAATAGGCCCAGACATGAATGGTACTAAATTTGCAGGAGCAGCTGGAGGGGATTTTTCTTCACCCCGTATTCGGCCAAAGAGACCCTTTTCTACTGGTGACTGTGTGGACTACAACTTCAACAGAACTCTCCCAGGTACACTGCTGGAGGAGGATGAAGATCAAGAGGAGGCGTCAAGTGCTATTATTGAGCACATTCTTAAAGAGCTGAGGGGGATCAATAAGATCCAGGAGGAAATCTCGGACCTCAGGGATTACCTGACCTCAGTTCGGGGGTCAGTTGAGGAAGTGTCATCTTGTGTAGACGCTGTCTTGTTGGAGATTGAGGGCATTCGTTCTAGCAACAAGGCTAGCTCAGGGGTACACGCGGGAACTTGGTCAGGGGTAGGGTGCAAAGATGGACCATCCAGCCGCAGAAGGCCCGCTAGTGCTTATGGCAGTTTAGGTAGTGCAATCCCAAAGTCTGCCCCAAATATTTTTCCCCAAGTCTGCAATGAGCATCATAGCATCCATGGAGAATTACTGCTATCGCGGGCAGAAGAGTTGTCTGTGTCCCCAATTGCTGAATCAGTGGATCATCAGGAACTGGAGGAACCAGAGGAAACTTCTGACCATAGCTCGGATATCCTAGTAGGTGCAGTAGCAAGAAAGCTCAGTTTTGGCTACTTTGAAAGGCAGGATGGTCAAAGCTGTCCAAGCACTAGCTCCTTGTCTTCTGGTCATAGTGAGTCAGACCTAGAGAGACCCTCATCTAGTCATGGTAGGAAGCAGCAAAGAGCTAATGATGAGGAGGAACATTGGTCTAACACTGTTCCACCACACAGTGCCTCTGGGCAATCTACATGGCATAGAGAAACTGCTTACCGGAGTGACATAAGTCTGGAGGCGCATGAAGGTGAGAGCCCTCTTTGCTTTGAAGGTGCTGGTTGCTGGGATCACTACAGAGGCGCAGAAGGATATGGTACATCAGGGCAGTGCTCCACAGGAAGTCCAGAACATCTCTCGCTACGCTCTGGGAAACATTACAACTCACCTGCCAGCACTTCTAGCAGGGAGGAGTGGCAGTCACGGAGGAGAAGGCCTCAAACTCTGTCTGGGATTAATGTTCCAACAGATATCAACCTTGAGAAGCCCACTGTGGGATATGAATGTGCTGCTGATTTTTCTTACCCTCAAAGTTCTGGTTACCATTCAGTTGATGGGCACCATGTAGAAGCAGAGGAATTTGACTATGGGCAATCAAATGACCTGAGCTACACGACAGACTGTCATGTCGATAGCTATCAGGAAACGTATTTAGCCTACGAAGAGTCTTCAGCAATGACATGGACTGAAGCCTCCTTATGTACCACTTTAGCTGATGTGGATAGACCATTCATCCAAGAGACTGAAGCCACCAACCAAATCTTAGAAAACCGACTTCCTCACTCTGCCAGTGCAGATATCCAAGCTGGTGGTTTCAATGTCAAGCGCATAGGTCAAGCTGTACTTGATTTTAGCTCTGTCTTGCGGGGAGCACTGCGCAAAATTGAAGTACCTGGAGCCCAAGAAGCAGACTTTGAAATATCAATGCCTTCTGACCTGCATACAGCTGAATTGCCTTCAAAACCTTTATGCTATGAGGCACAATTTGAAAAAATATCTAATGAAATCCTGAAAGGTGATGTGCTTGATAGTAGTAGTGCTGTTGGGTATTTGAGCAAACACAATACTCTAGACAAATTAAATGTTTTCTCTGTGGAGCCTTTGCTTGAAGAAGCCAACAACAGCCTTTCATTGGACTCTACCGGCACCTGCCAACACCCTCCTTGTTTGGACAATATTCCCCCATTCCCAGAAGAACTTTCAGTCTGCCCTGACCCAATTACCAGTAGCACTTCAACGCTGCCTCCACCTTATGGCCTTACAGAACAACCTGCTGGAGGTCCTGCAGATATGACCATTAAAGCCCAGCTTTCGCAATGCACCACTGCAGAATCCCTCTCGGTCTCCCTTTTGGCTGAGGAACCTGCAAAACTGGAGGAGCAGGGAGAAACTGAGGTGCCACTGCCACAGCAACCCACCACAGACTCTGTGGGCCAAGAGGGCCAAGCAGAAAGAGATGCATCACAACCATCCTTCGAGATAAGCCAGATGGATGAACGCAAGCTAAAATGCCTGAGGACCTTCCAGCAGATTCTGCGGGAGAAGAGGGAGACCAGACGCATCCTCGCCAGTGTGACTATGTCCACCTTCTCTCAGGATGACTTCGAACCAGGTAGTCATCGTTGGATTTTAAGTTGGTCTGGTTGGTTGATCACATGCATTTTATTTCAATAAATTAATCATTTATTACTTTTGAGTCAGATATAAAGGTACACTTACAATACATATTTCTTTCTTGTTTGTGATTTATCCCCACATTACATGCTTTAGACTGCCCTCAGGGCTTAAGAGCATTTGGTATTTTCATTTTTTTGCGTCACTCATTTTGTGTTGAAATTGATATACATTATTAACTTTTAGTGATCTTAAAAGTTTTAGCTTGTTTGCTCAAAAACATTCCTTTTCCACCCCACCTTTTTGTTATCAGAGCCTCTCACTGTTGCTGAAACATTTTGATCTGTCTTTTTTTTAGTCTGTGTGTACATTGATAAAAGGATAACCGTCTGTATCCTCCTTGGGTATGTTCACATTGTGCATAAGCCCCCGTGCTGATAAGTCCCTTAGGTATTTACTGCACCAGACAGTCTCTGCTGATAGGCTAATATAATATTCTTTCCCGTTGAGAGTTATGTATCACCTGCCACTCACAAGTCCCTTACTCTTCTCCGAGGCTCCAGCAGTAGCCATTTGCTGAATTAGAAAACATCAATTATCTCCTTGGAAAGCAAGCCTGACGTTAAGGACAAAAGAGAAGGGAAATATTAAGAGTCATTTTCATGATAAATTATACATGTTAATGAAACATTTATGACCTCAGACCCCTTCAATCTAAAAAACTCAATTGTGCAGCTGCTTTTACCATTACCCCAGCATTTATAAGTAAATTAATAATAGTGTCTGTCTTGTCATTTTGACCTGATGAGTCAAACTAGTCCATGACTGTTTTTCTTCTCTGTCTATTTCTGTTTTCTTTTATGCTGTTTTACAGATGGAAGTCAAGATGGAGATCAGGTTATCTCTTTTATTAATATGACACCCTAAAGGAAGTTGTTTTTTCTGTACACATTTCTTTATATTCTTTGGAATGTCTCATGTCAGTGTCTCTCTTTATTTTATTTTCCTTTTGAATTGTGTTTATGATGCTTTTTGTTAGTTTCTGGAAAATGTTAATTGTATCCTGAAAATACTGTGTTTGAAGTTTTACGAGATGTCAGCTTTAATGCATCTGTGTTCTATTAAGAATATTTGTTGTTCCTGTCATACATATAGCGATGCCATACAGGAATAGGTCAGTATTGATTAGGGATTAGTTTTATTACTGCCACTGTGGTATTTTCTTTACTAGCTGTCAAACAAAAAAAACATGCTGTTAGAAAGCAAAAGTCAATATTTGGTGTACGTTTCCTGGGACCATGTGTGGTTTGGTGGATGTTTACTTTACAAGGAAAACCAGGTTTATGATGCTTGTATATGTATGCGGGCGATATGATTGATTGAAATTCCCTCTTTGGCATACAATTTTGAAACTCAACCAACCCAGTTCAGTCGCAGTGTTTCTTTCCTGTTTCTTTCTTCTCACTTTCTTGTTTTTCCTGTGCTTGTGCATGCTCCTATGTCATGAAATCAGAAAACCAATGAAGCCTGCCAACCTTCAGATGGCTAAAATCGTGACCTTTGACATTTTATTTCAGAGCCGAGATCAAGATGCTGACCTCAGCAAGCACCCATGGGCCAAGCCTGGGTCAGTAAACACCCTGTGTGTGTGTGTGTGTGTGTGTGTGTGTGTGTGTGTGTGTGTGTGTGTGTGTGTGTGTGTGTGTGTGTGTGTGTGTGTGTGTGTGTGTGTGTGTGTGTGTAAGAAAGAATTTGGTTACCTGATGCTGTGTCAGCACCTGGATTTTCTTTATTTAAATATTGATCAGTGCATTTTGTTATTTGGTTATGTGTGTTTGTACAGGGGAAACGCTCCGTTTGGCATTGACAGCATGCCAGACCTCTGCAAGAGGAGGCCCATTCCACTTGTTAGTGAACTGGTGAGTCACATCACTGTCTCCTGACATGAATTTTCACCTTCACTGAACCTTACCTTTTTTACATTTTGCTGTTGTAAATTGAACAATTTATTTTTAAGCACAGCTGGGAAAGGCACTGGCAATTTTTCTTTATTCACTGGAATATAATGCCAATAAAGACTTCTTATCTTATCTCTTATCTTAATTTGGCAAATACCAAATTAAAAATAACTGTACAATAACCGTGTACTATACTGAGTGGTAATTAATTGTACAAGTAAGGACAGAAGGGAGTATGTTGTTCACTAAACTCTAACTAACCGTCCTCATATATATATATATATATATATATATATATATATATATATATATATACTGTCACAATTGAGCACTATATTGAGGAACATTTTAGGATTATATTTATATATTTAAAAAAAGTTGTACATTTATCTATGAAGATGCAGTCCTGTCATACAGTACAGTACAATTAACGTCCTCCAAACATGGAATTTTTTTGAGTTACATTATTTTAATCATTAAAAACACCCACAAGATCTTGCAAATGTATGTAGAATAGAACCACAAAACCAACAACAGTTTGTTGCCATCCAGAGGAGTAGAGGGTAAACAACTCTGTGCTGTGTTTTCAAGGTGTAGTGCCGTTAAATATGATCCGCCATGAACACTGTCTATTTTATTTTGAAAATTAACCGGATGTTTTATTTTGTTTCTGTGATTGATTTCCTGTCTCGCACTATCATGCTGAATTGCTCCGGCGTCTGGCAAAAATAGAAGCTCTGCGGACCTGCTCCGGAGGGCTTGCGGACTGCCGGAGCTGGGACAGAGTTGGAACATAGCCGTTCCGCAGTCCATGAAAATACACACATTGACTTTATTGGAAAGGACTCCGCTGCCATTCCACAACCGGTGGAAATTGGGGGTTAAAGGAGACTTCCGGTTGATTCCAACAAGTAGCTCTGAGTGCTGTCAGAAGCAAGAAAAAACAATCGGTGCTGCCTACACAGTGTTATCCTCCTGCTAGAGTTAGCACCCAACAGGCTTAAACAGTGCAAATTTTAAACGTGTTTTTGTCCTCTAAACATGCTCATAATGTCCTTACAAGTGCCTACTCATGTGCAGTGATTCCTTCCGAGGTAACACAGTGAATCTGACTGCTGTAGATGTGACAGAAAGGCATACAAGTTGTATTAATCTATACTTCTGTTTATTTCTTGTTTTCCGGTGAAATCTACACTAGTTGATTGTCGAACTCATACAATCCAATATTCCAAAATGTATTTTTTCCACAAGAAAACGATATGCCGTTGTTATGTCCTTAGTAATGACTATGTACAAACAGGCTGTAACCTGACACCCCAGTGGAGCCAGGAGAGCAGAGCAGCAACTGGAGCAGGTCAAAAGTTCAAGAGCCCACTGTTGCTTAGTTACCTATGCGCGATGTAATTTAATGTAATGTAACTTTTTATTTCAAGACAGGACAGCGCACAATAAAATATTAATCTTGTACAACAAGAAAATATGTGTTGTGCCAGGTTCTAGCAGATTGTCATTTTCCACCTGTAGTCCCCAGGCTCTTGAACTCTTGAACTTCAGCTCCCCTGGCTCCACTGTGACTTCACTTTATTTTTCATTTTGTTTGTTTCCTATACCAGTAACAAACTGTACATGTATTGGTTTTTTATATATTGCTGGATTGCCTATGTGTTAGTTTTTGTTTCTCTTTGCTCGGCCACCTTTGGTTATTAAACTTTAATTGCCCGTTAACTTTGGCTTTAGCATTGGAGGTAGCAAAGAAAAGTCACGTTAACAAGCTCGCTGAGTGACACTAGAGTTTGACATGTTACAATCAGCCAATTTATTCCATCAGGAATGATTCTTTTGCCGGCCACATCCAGTACAGTATAAATGTATAAAGGAGCACTTCTGCTGTGGCAACCGTAATAATTTGTTTGCAAGCCCTGCACTGCAAATTATTTGGATAAAAAAAAAAACTTAGATTTATCTTGTTTTAAGAGTCACTTTCTTATTTTAACTTTACACTATAATCTTAAATCAAGCAAGCTTGTCAAGTGAAATTATCTTGCTGCATGGACAGATAATTTCACCTGTTCTGAGTACCTTTTCCCTCCTGTTTAGTGTTTTTATCTTGTTTTGAGACACCCCTTTTTTGCAGTGTGAATAGTAAGGTGAATGCTGCTGATCCTCTCAGAGGGGAACCTGTGTGTTTGTCTCTAAGCTTTTCTTTCTTCTTGTTCTCTTTGCTTGCACGTGTTGCCTCCCTCCCTCCCTCGGCCCTCAGGCTATGGTGAGTAAAAGACAAGCGAGATTTCAGCTGCCGTGTTTTACCATTTGCTTGATGGGTTTTTAAACCCTTTAATGGTGATTGTTGCAAAGCATTTCAATCTGCCCTGTGTAATGTTTTTTTTTATGTTTACGTTAATATGAACATGCACCCATATTTCAAAATGTTCTGACAAACACAAGAAAATGAATGCTTTCAGCTTTCCGTCAGACTCACAGAGGCTTTTTCTCTGATTGGACTTTCTCTCGAAATTCTTTTAATTAACAGCTTTGACTTGCTGTGATTTAGCAAGTCAACAGCTCCACTTTTTCAAATAACACACCTGCTTCTCTAAGCTAACCCATTCTGATAAATGTTATGGTAAACTGTGTTTTTCTCTCTTTAGTCCCACATTTACTTTGAAGTACTTAAGGGAGGCTCAGATGTACATCCACTGGCTGCGGTCTGTCAGAGTGTTTGAGTGGTTAGAGCTGTGAATATTCTGGCGCTGAGATCTAAGAAACTTGAATCGTCTGATTGAAAAAAACGTGTCTTCTTTGATTTGAAGTGGGTCCTCCAGAGTGAAGGTCACACTCTCAACAGCAGAAGTCTGAGCAAAAATAAAAATGAAGGAACCATGAAGTTGAAAAGATATAAAAGCTTTGGGAAAATCTAGTCCAACTTTGTTGAGTTTAGTATACCAGCTTACACAAATCATGAAGAGAAAGGAAAACAGACAGGAGAGCGATGAAAAACTGAAATAATTTGGAGAAAACCATAACCGGCCAAAGAAACAAACGGAAATTAGCAAAAATACCATGACAATCTCCGCACATAGAATATAATTATGAAGCAACAATATAAATATAAAAAAGAATAGTGTGGCTATGACAGAGTGGTTTGTCATATTACATTTAATATTGTAAGGATCAACTAGACATTACCAGAAAAAAATATGTACTGAGAAGGTGAGAGCATCACTAAACATATTTAGTTTTGATAAAAGTCAGCAGTTTTTTTCCTGAGTTGGCTTCTATTATCAACATGTTGTTAGGGTTACACACATGAGGTTGGTCAGCACTTCAGTGGCCAGCGTACGAATATTGAATAGGGATTTCATTTTTTACCTGCTCCTGCAAATGAGTTTTAGACTTTCTTGTCACTTAGCACCCGGTCCATGCTACAAGGTCACAAACACCGCTGTTTTGTTGCTGGACAACGCTTCAGAAAAGCAGCATGTTTTTTTAGACCCCTGCTGTCAGCTTCTGTATCCTGTTTTCTTCTCTTGTAAGGTGATAGCATGTCTTTTTCTGTGGTCTTGTAGCTGTCCGAATGGATAAGAAGAAGCTTACTGTTGAAGTATTTAAATAATCTGGAGCTCAAAACTTCTTAGCATTGTATATGTAATATTCCTGGTGAGCCGTAGCTGGAGAGACGAAGCACTTCACTAAGCACTACCGTCTGTAATACGTTTCATAATCCGTGCGGCTCTGTTAAAATGCTGCAGGTGTGCCTGCGCTTCAGACTTCACACCCCACAACTCTCCTTTTTAATTTTTGATGGCTTTAATTGCAATTGCAGTTAAAGCCATCAATTAATTGTAATTGCATTTCTCGTGTAACAGACCACTTTACCCTTGGTGTAGCACCCACAATGAATGGGCATATCCTATGTCTAGTAAACCTTTGATCCTGAACAATTAGATTGTATCCTGTAAACCAGTCTTTGTTTTGTGACCTGGCTTGATGTCCTTTATTACACTTAATTAAAATACACTTTCTGAAATTGAAGATATATACTGAAATGAGCTAATAAATGACTCAGTGCTACTGTATGGCAGTAATCAGTTTGACTTAATTATGACTGGCAGGATGCGTTGGTCAGATGCTATGAACAGCTTTGGGTTCAAAAAAGAGCTGTGCTTCTATTTCAAGGACATTTCTCAAGTGTATCAGTGCTTGACAGTGCTGCTGTAGGTTTAATAATGCATCTGAACTTTAGTATTTTGTTTGTGCTGGAGATGACGAAAGGCTGTACAGATCTTGGCCAAACATCCTGCAACAGGACAGTGCCTCTCCTTGTCCACAGAGCCACAGATATTACTCAACACTATAGGGCATGATGCCAAATATTACGGCAATCTGTTAAAGCAAAAACTGTAACGAAGGCTGTGCTGTACTTTTCTTAAAAGAATAGTTTGACATTTAGGGATATTTCTGGCAAAGCGGAAGACTCTCAGGTTTGCCCATTACATATAAGGCCAACACTAGCCTGTGATTAGCTTAGCTTTGTGCAAAGACTAGAAACGGGGAAACGGCAAGCCTGTTTCTGTCTCTAGGTAACAGTCACGCTAGCTGTTTCCCCTGTTTTCAGTCTTTGTTCTAAGCGAACTGGCTGTTGGCTGTAGCATATTAAATGGACAGAGTGGTATCGATCTTCTCATCTAAATCTCTGTGAGGAAGCAAATAAGACTATTTCCCAAGATGACAAATCATTTCTTTATTGCATGACATCTTTCAATGGAGCTTCAATTTAATATTCAGTATTAAAATGTTTATTATAATTTATGTCTATTGAAGTACTACTGAAATCTATCTGTAGCAGGGCCATAAAAACTTGATTGAAACATCCCTAATTAAACTTTATTCAGGGAAGACAAATACACAAATGTGTGTTTGTTTCAAACCAAGGAGAAAAATGCGTGTTGTTTTGCAAGTTGCAATGACCTTCAAAGAGCCCAAAATCACAAAGGGAATTGACAGTTTTATTTGATTTTTCTTTTCTCTTTTTCTTTGTAATTGATGCTTTCTCTCTTTTCTCCAGTCTATGATACAGTCCAGGAAAGCTGGACTTGCCCACACACTGGCCACACGGACCTCCCTGAAAGACGAAGAGCTTGTGAGTGGCTTACACACACACACACACACACACACACACACACACACACACACACACACACATATACTAAAGTAAGATGTTATAGTTATCTACAGATGCCAGCTAATGAGCATCCACACAAACTGTAACTCATATTTACAGACACACACACTCCTGCTGTCATTATGCTGTAGCCAAATTGCTAATTTGTTGTTAAAGATCCAATATACTGTAGGCTGTGGATTTTTCTGAGTCAACTTTAGGCAGGTTTTTAAGAGTCAGAAGCAGCAAGGTTTCCCTGACAGGGTGACATTTTAGGTTTGTTTACTATTGTTGGTTTTGTGGCTTTCCTTCTGTACTGTGTCAAGTCATGATTAGTCATGGCCATTGTATTATATTAGGGGAAACATTAATTATTTTAGTGGATAAAGTAGGTCACTGAATGCAGCAGTGGAGAACAAAGCAACTGCCAAATTTAAAAGATTACAATGTATACAGTTTATTTACACTAAAATTATTAAGGCAACTGCTGCATTTGTACCTAAGGCTGATACAATGTCTTGCGGAGGGGCCCTGTGTCAAACGGCTATTCTGGTTCTGGTATTCATTACAAAATATATGTATTTGAATGAATTTCCATTGTACACAAGTAAACATTTGTGGTCATTCGGATTATGCTAATTACTTTTTACTACAAAGTGAAAATACGCAAGCATGTATAACGAAATATATTATAAATAATATATAATGTAATATAAGATCCTTTACACTGTATGTGCCTTGTAAATTTCTGACTAGAATTACTTACCAGATTTATAGGTATGTGTATCACATACAGAATACAGGGACATTTAAAGATATATTCACAATGTGAGCTGTTCCATAGTTAGAAATAATCTAATTATAACTGACATAACTGACGGATGGAGGTAGAATATGTATAGAAATGTGCAACATTTTGTCCTGACTCATGGACATAGACACTGAGGAGATATTTTCAAATTGACAACCTGGACCAATCATGAAAGTGTGAGCAAATATGATGCCAAAATGAAAGTTGTTTTTAGCCATTTAGTCATAATAACACTGGCAATGACAATAGTATTTAGCCATAGTTGAAATCTTATTATCTATACAAGTTTTTTTTTTGCTTTACAGAGACAAGGAAGTTAATCAGAGTTAATAGAATCAGGTAAAAGCCCAGGACAGAAAAATAAAGTCAAATGGCACAAAGAATTGAAACAACACGGGTCAGATATATAAAGCAGTTAGAAGAAGATTGAGTGAATCAGGATGCAGAAATGGCAGCAATGAAACCAAAAAAAAAAAAAAAATTCTTTTAGAAAACAATGTTTCCGTCTATTCATACCACTATATTACAATTTCTACTGTGATTATAAGAAAAATAATAACGACTCGCATATCCTCTATACAAATTCAGTTTTTATTAAATCAAGCTGGGCTTCTAGTCAAGGTGTCCTCTTATTCTGAGGAGCTGTGTTCACCTCTTCCCACTCTCCTCCTACACTAAACAACAGCAGAATTTATTGCATCAGTAAATAAGCTAAGAATTATAAAAACAGATTAGTTGTATGAACCACATTTTCATCATTTTAGCAGTAGCCAAAATGTAATGAATTTTTCAAACACCTATGCTGCATTATTGCTACAGACAAAGTTACTAATTCGATCCCTTTCCATTGTTTGGTTGTATTTGTGTCATTAACCTTTTTTACACTTCATCCCACATGCTCTCTTATCACTTTATACCCTGTTGTGCCTTTCGGATAACTTCTTGAAAACTTCTCATGCCCTTATCTTTTCTTACACCCTCTACGTCTGTCCCATCCATCTATTCATATTTCTTTTTCTCTTCAATCCAACAGAAAAACCATGTGTACAAGAAGACCCTGCAGTCTCTGATCTACCCAATCTCCTGCACAACGCCACACAATTTCGAGGTCTGGACGGCCACTACGCCCACATACTGCTACGAGTGCGAGGGTCTGCTTTGGGGTATCGCCCGGCAGGGAATGCGT
Organism: Percina caprodes; assembly: GCA_013375575.1. NCBI lineage: Eukaryota > Metazoa > Chordata > Actinopteri > Perciformes > Percidae > Percina > Percina caprodes. Next base: position 5,714,373 of record JABXJD010000018.1, on the reverse strand, counting down.
TGTGCGGAGTGCGGGGTCAAAGTGCACGAGAAATGCCAAGAGCTGCTGAATGCTGACTGCCTGCAGAGTGAGTAAAGTTATTAAACAATTGAAAGACATAAGAAAACATGCCCAGACATCCCATATTCTGTACTACAAACAGATTTACCCCAACGGAAATAATATGTGTTTCTTGTTATTGCTTCCTGTGAACGTGTGGACTGACTGATAAGTCTGCTAAAAATGCCGTTGCTGTTGTACAGATTGTAAAACTTACTTCCCTAATCAGGAGTTGGTCTTCAAATTAAATGGTGTTTTGCAGCTACCTTTTAACAATCTGATGCCAGAGCTTCCCACAGTTGAGCTTTGCAAAGAAAAATGTCTGAGCAAATATTTTGGTAGAGGATACATTTAGCAAAGCAGACATCGCTCTGTGATGTAGTTTTGAGAAGCTGAAGAAATTGGAATAAGTGTGAGGAGGGTTGTTGGTATCTACGCAAACACACTACTCATACATTTTTCACTTTACCCTCTGGAACTCATCAACCACCCTTCTCCTCCATTTCCTCCCACCTTGTTTCCTTAAGGAGCGGCCGAGAAGAGCTCCAAGACCGGGGCGGAGGACCGAACGCAGCACATCATCATGGCTATGAAGGACAGGATGAAGATCCGCGAGAGGAACAAGCCTGAGATCTTTGAGGAGATCCGGAAGGTGTTCAACATCACCAAGATGATCCACGTCCAGCACATGAAAAGCATCAAGCAAAGCGTCCTGGACGGCACCTCCAAGTGGTCTGCCAAGATCACCATTACCGGTACGTCCAATGAATTCTAAGCTTTAAAACGGAAAACGTGAATATTTACCTAAATAATCCGTAGGGAGCATTAACTGTGAAAAAATGTACTGTAGTCTTTACACAGTACCCTGAGTTATCCTTAGAAAGTCTCTTTGAATCTCTTCTGATGCTCTTCCTTTACCAACTATTATCACTTTGAGTACAGACAAAATCAGTGCAAAAAAACACCATATTTATGAACATTGACTTGAAAACATGATGTACAGTGAGAACCTTTTCTCACAGTCTTATTCTTTTACTGTATCTTTCTCCCTTATTACTTATGCACCTGCTTGGTCTTGTGTGATCAGTGTACACAATGCTTGTAGCAACAGCACACTGTGTCTTAGTGTTTCTACACTTGTACATTGTGTATAACACTCATATCTCTGTGTGAAGTCAATCTGCTGAGTGAAGGTTACACAGCCTTATATTCTCGCTGTTGATGCATGATTTATTTTTTGTAAGTAGTATGTTCAGAGAAGCTAATTACGTTGTTACTGGATGCATAAAAACAGTAAGGAACAGTTGTGATTTATTCAAAAACTGAATAAGCATGCCTCATAACACATTTATGACAGTGGTAAAATGTTAGAAAAGCAGTATTGCTGCACATTCACATCCCAGGAAGGTGTTAGCAAAAGCTTGCTGGTACATCTCAAAGGTTTATTGTAAGCCTTGGTACCCTCAAGAAACACTGCACGTTGACGGATGTGAAAACCTGCAGCTGTGACAATGTGAAGCATTGCTGAGTGTTGCTGGACCAGAGAGTGTAAGGTTTCCCCACATAAATACCTTAAACTATCCCACATTCATAAAAGTTCATTATTTCATCTGACAGTCTGTTCTGAACTGAGAAACTTTAACTGTTTACCTGTAAGCTTTACTAATTTGAACATTCTCAGTCCTTTACCAGATATGACTGCTGCTGTTACCAAAGCAACCAAATGCATCACACCATATAGTGGCAGCAGTGTTGCCATGGCATCCATCACACCTTGTCTCCCCGATCACCGGTGTGATCTCCATTAAAGAGAAGATGCAGGGACAGGCATTCGAATAGCTGGCACTTTGATTAAAATTCATTCATGGTCATGTGCTGGTTGTTGGCACATACTAACAGATTCTACCAAATACATTTTTGATATGCAATTAAAAGATTTTCAAAAATTTGTTTAGGCTAGATTCATATTTGCCATTGTGCCTAAAGGTATCAATCACTTTCATTATAAAAGTTTGGTAAAGAATGTTTGTTAAGTTGTCTCTCCTCAAATGTGGCTACTTATAACCACAAATTTAGTGTTCAGTACAATAATACATCATACAATCCTGATATTGTTTGTACATCAGGCATATAGCGTTCATTAATGTTGTCCCCTCACACATGAATGAGAAAAGACGAAACACATTTTTTTCAAAGAAACCTATAAATCATTGAAGTTATTTGAAATTCTCAAATTTTTGCTCTTTCATCACAGTTTTTTTCACAGTCTATTATGCATAATACATTCAGACTTTCAACTCAAACACAGTTTTGTATTTAAGCCAAGTTGTGATTGAACTTGAGTGTGGACTGACAGGAGACACTTTACAGAACACTCTTTGAAGAATTAATCGATTTCATTAGGGATTATCTGAACAAAATGAATATTCAAGACTCCCTCTAGCAAAGATAAAATGCATATGTCACCAACACTGAATGAACTGCGAGCAAAGCTATTACAGGGACTGATGTGGATTGGCATTAAGTGAAGAAATCAAAAAGTTGAAACTGAGTCTGTTGTTTCCAAAGTACAAAAAGAGAAAGGTTTTTTTTGACTATTGCTTTCACCTGTATGTATGACCGTAAAAAGACAAGTACATGAGTATGTATGTAAGTAGGAGCAATCAAATTTTCTCTTTAGCCCATCTTCAGCCAGGGATGCTGGTTGGTTTTTGTATTTTGTGTGAACAAGATACATGTTAAAGGTATAATATTTCAATACGGAACACTCGTCATAGATGTAACAATTTATTGCAACAAATGGAAATAAATTTATGCTCTGTGCTGATGGCTCTGCTCTTGATAATGCTCCCTGGAACCAGCCAAGCTGCATGCTAAGGCTGAAACAGGAAGAGAACATGCAGAAACCCCCCATGGGTAAAACGTGAGCCAAAAGAAAAACAATAAAAATCATTTTAAACTTTGAGTCATGTTAGGACTCCGAACTAGGAAGGTGGAGGCTGGGGAAGTGAAGGCTAAACGTTGCCAGCAGCAGCAGTGAGTGAAGCAGTGTCAAAGTAGCAGGGATCTATGAGGAGGGAGTCACATTTCAAAGGCCCGTCTTGATGTGAAAATGGCTATGATTAGTGTGTTTCAGATTATGAAATGATAATTCAATCAGCGGGTATGACTTGCATGTCCTACATGAACTAACGCTAAGCTAAATGTAATGGAATTTCCTAATGAACAATGTATAGACTAATACAAATGTAATCCCTCCCAATCCTTACATTTGACCTACTAGAAGTATTTGGTGGTATCACTGTTCTCTCTTTTTCTCTCTCGCTCTTTCTCTCTCTCTCCACACCCTCCACCTTTTAAACTAGTTTACAAGCAGTTAGGGATACTATACTTACATATTGTGCCTTTTAATATGTGAGCTTTGGAATTCCTGGGAATTTTGTTGTTGTTAGACATATCCTGACTAGCTGTTTGTCCCTGTTTCCAGTCTTTGTGCCAGCTAACCTGTTGCTGACTGTACCTTTTATAGTTAATCACTTCCGGAACTAGGGTTGTTCAAAAAGTGGGCCGCCACTGTTGGACTCGATGAGAGTGGTTTCAACCTTATTGTCTAACTCTCAGCCAGAAGGTGAATAATTTCTCCAAAATTTCAAGCAATTTCTTTAAGCACTGCAAAATGGAAAATGGGAAAAATATTGGATGTAGATGGTACTTTTTTCTGTAGATGAGTAAGCTCTCTTGTAGGCCTGCACGATTAATCATTATGAAATCACAATCTCGATTCACACTGTTCACGATTTAATTTTTAAATAATAATATACATATATATATATAATATAAATTAATATAATATATTTTTTAATGACTTTGATTCTCATTTAATTTTACGAGCCGACTGCATGACAAGCGTTACTACTTTCTTCTGAGTTTTCAACATAGACTGTATAAAATTAATTTTAAAGTGCTCCTAAGCGCTGAAATCCTCTCCCTTCTCTTCATTGAAGCCTCTATGTTTACAGTCTTGTGGTGGTGCACAATGTGCTATAGGTGTCAAAAGAAGTCTGTTTGGTACTGCCAAAAAAATCGTGGCAAAGAATCGTGATATCAATTCTAAGCAAACACATTGTGATTCATATTTTCAGGCCTACTCCCTTTTTTTTCTTTTTTTAACACAAAACATTATACATTGTCATGGTATGAGAATACATTTGTCCATACAAAAACAAGATACATATAAAAAAACAGGCCTACTCCCTTGTACTCTTCCTGGTTTAAATCAGTAAGATCATCTTACTGTGAGCACAAAACACTACCTATGTTTAATGAACAGCAAAACACCTGCAGCCCGGTTTTTCTGAACAAGCCCAAACACATTTTGACACGCACCAACTTTCTTTCAACCTCCTTGGTGCCTGTTGACCTTCCACCTCAAAGAAATGTCTCCAGACTTGGCTTATAAGCCTTTAATCTCCATTGATCAGCAAGCTTTCCTGTAACGTGGATGCAATGGAAGCCAGACAGACGGTCTTCAAGTAAAACACATTTGCTGTGTTGATGCTGTTTGAGCATCAACACAACAGTGTCACAGAAAAGGCTTCTTATTTCATTTATTGCTTTGTTATCTTGACAGAAATGTACAGAAACAATATGCAGACTACAATGTACATATATTCCATTAAAAATTCAGCAAATATGCATATTGGCTGGTATAATCCAAGCATAGCCTACTATCTGTGGTGACAGATGTTTTCCCTTGAAAGTCAGGCCATGTGAGCTCTTCAAGTCATTAGACCTCTTTGACTACCTGTTGCACAGAAAGGGCAAACAATTGGGTGAAAACAGTTGTGAGTGGTAAGAAATGCTGTTACTCAACATCTGTCTGTGAGTCACGAGTATTGTGTTATGAGGCTTTGCATAACTGCGTGGGATGATGCGATCTTGTGTTTTGGTGTGTGTGTGTGTGTGTGTGAGTGAATGAGACAGAATGATGATGTAACAAGTAGGTGTTTGTTTTTCTTATGCAATTTTCATAGTCATGTGTGTGTGTGTGTGTGTGTGTGTGTGTGTGTGTGTGTGTGTGTGTGTGTGTGTGTGTGTGTGTGTGTATTATCAGTCGTTAGTGCACAGGGTCTCCAGGCCAAGGACAGAACAGGCTCCAGTGACCCGTATGTTACCATCCAAGTTGGAAAGACCAAGAAGAGAACAAAGACCATCTACGGCAACCTGAACCCAGTCTGGGAGGAAAAGTACAGTTTGTAAGTTCAGCTTGTTATTTTCTTCCTGGTTATGAATCTCAGCTGGATCTCTCAGAGGTCTGGCAAGCTGTCAGGAAAACATTGTTACTGTCAACATCACCCTGCATTGGTGACAGACGGATTCAGATCCTTTACTTAGGTCCTGTAGTGCACAACCACTTTGTGTACATGTGTACATACACACACTCACTTGATCTCTTGTTAATATTGTTTCACTTGACTGGGACACCACATCATATTTCTTTAATACATGAAGTCTTATAAGACACTTGAGAGGTTGGGCAGGGCCTTTAAGTAAAAGTAGAAATACAACACAATGTAAAAGATTTTTTATAAACAGTATTATCAGCAGCTTAATGTAAAGTATCAAAAGTAAAAATACTAATGATGTCTTGTATTATTATACCTGTGTATACTATATTTGTGTTTCATTACTGTCAGATCCAACTAGCATCGTTCAGTGCATATAATATATAATTGCATTATTATTCCAATAAGCCCATTTGACTACTTTAACAATTTTATATTCTGTTGGGTAGTTTAATGTTAAATAACACATCATATTCTATGAACTCATCATGTGTTTTTAATGTTAACTTTAATATGCTACGGTGTTGTTTAACTCTAACCCTATAATATTTTCTAAACTATATAGCTAAGTCATTTCTAATAAACTTAGCTATACAACAGTTAAAGTAGCAGCGTTTCAAAACTGTATGTCTTCACAGCGAGTGTCACAACTCATCGGATCGTATAAAACTGCGTGTTTGGGACGAAGACGATGATATTAAGTCGCGAGTGAAGCAGCGTCTGAAGAGGGAATCTGATGACTTTTTGGGTCAGAGCATCATTGAGGTCCGAACTCTGAGCGGAGAGATGGACGTCTGGTACAACCTGGGTATGTAGTCACTGAGAATATAGGAGACGTGTGTGTGTGGGTGTGTGTGTATAATTCTGTATTTGTGAAGTTTGGATTTGCTCATTAGCCGTGCAGCGCTTAGGTTTAGTTGTTGTCTTAGATCCAAAGTTCAACTTAAGTTGAACCCTGAGCAATATATGACATCAGTGTAATTGTGTGTGTGTGTTTTTGTGTGTGCATGCGTGCATTTGTGCGTCTCCACTTGCAGAAAAGAGAACAGACAAGTCCGCGGTGTCTGGTGCCATTCGTCTTCAGATCAGTGTGGAAATTGAAGGAGAGGAGAAGGTGGCACCCTACCACGTACAGTACACATGCCTTCATGAGGTAACACACACACACACACACAGATACTGGTAATGAGGAAAACTGACAACAGGCTTTAAGTAATAATGTAGGAAGTCAGGGAGTAACTGGAGTCTTGCTTTGCTTTTATTTGTCACACACACACACACACACACACACACACACACACACACACACACACACACACACACACACACACACAGTGTGCTCCGATTACCACCGGCACCACTGTTGCTCTTACTTTCCACATCTGTTCTAGCTCCTCTTTCAGCCCTTGGTATTTCTCAAGCTTCTCGTGTTCCTTCTTCTTGATGTTGCTGTCGCTTGGGATCGCCACATCTATCACTACTGCCTTCTTCTGCTGTTTGTCGATCAACACGATGTCTGGTTGAAGTCCCACAGGATCTTAGCTCGGTCATTCTCGACTACCTTAGGAGGTGTCTTCCATTTTGACCTTGGGACTTCCAGCCCATACTCGTGGCAGATGTTCCTGTACACTATGACAGCTACCTGGTTATGGCGTTCCATGTACGCTCTTCCTGCCTGCATCTTACACCCTGCTGTTATGTGCTGTACTGTCTCAGGGGCATCCTTGCACAGTCTGCACCTGGGGTCCTGCCTGGTGTGGTAGACCCCAGCCTCTATTGATCTTGTACTGAGTGCCTGTTCTTGTGCTGCCATGATTAGTGCCTCTGTGCTGTCCTTCAGTCCAGCCTTTTCCAGCCACTGGTAGTATTTCTTGATATCCGCCAACTCTTCTATTTGTCTGTGGTACATGCCGTGCAGCGGCTTGTCCCTCCATGATGGTTCTTCATCTTCCTTGTCCTCAGCGCATATATATATATATATATATATATATATATATATATATATATATATATATATATATATATAAGGAGAAAAGCAGCTGGCCTACCTCTTTTTCGATTTCGATTTCTAATGGCCGCAGATGAATAGACCTACGTACAACCAGTCAGAGCAACAAAATATGTAGTGCTGGGCTGAGCCACACATGCAATTTGTGGAGGTGCTTGTGTGCTTTTTGTAGCAGGACTAGAATGGCTGCATAGTCACAAACTTCCTCAAATTACATCCACAGGAAGGTGACGCCCCACCGTCAATCATTGTCTCAAACCCGTCCCATTTAATTTAACGGTTGTGATTGGTCCATCCAGGGCCAGGTAGGTTGAGGGGGGCCAGACATATCTGCCAGGGGAAATCCAATATGCAGATTGGTATGGTTCCCAGGCTAAAACGCAGCAGTAAATCGTCACATTTGAAAAAATAAGAATGATCTGAATTTTTGCTTGATGAATGACTTTTTTTAACTATTTGTAATCAAAATTGTTGATCATTTTTCAACAACCTTTAAAGTCATAACATCTCGGCTCACTACTGTGTAACTTGCTGCTGATGTTTTCCTGTTCTCTCAACCTTTTTCTTTGTAGAACATGTTCCACTACTCAACGGATGTAGAGGGAGGCGGTGTTGTCAAGATCCCAGCGGCTCAGGGAGACGATGCATGGAAGGTTTACTTTGATGAGGTGCAGCAGGACATTGTGGACGAGTTTGCCATGCGCTATGGCATTGAGTCCATATACCAGGCCATGACGTAAGCTCAGTGTAAAAATGTGATTCAAATTTAAAAGTGGGCATGTGAATATGTAAGTTCACCAGGCCATAATATTAGCCAATTGTGTGCAAGTGTGGGTAAATCAAATCAGGAAATACTTTCAATTAGTGTGTGTGTGCGTGTGTCTATGGATGCATGTCTGTGTGTGTTGATGTCATGAGGGTTGGGCGGAGCTGTCATGAACTATAAACAGAAATTAAATTAGTTTATCACGTCTAATGAGGAAAGATGACCTGTCACCTCAGAGATTTCCTGGCTGTTTGATTGGATTATTGTTGGCAGGTGGAGAGAGACTCAATGAGCACACACACACACACACACACACTATAATTTGATTTTACACGGACAGAGAGGGTCTATTTATGTTTCGTGTTAAATAGTAACACAAACAAAACAACATAATCATACTGGGAAGAATTGTGTAAATTAATGTAGTAAGCAGAAATGGCTCAGATTAACCCTCCTGTTGTCCTCGGGTCAAATTTGATCTGCTTTTAACAAGTTTCTAAATCTGAAATTTGTGTTTCATGCAACCAAATTCTCCCAAAAAATTATGTGGATGGTTCCATGCAACTCTCTTCACAAGTAATATAAATGATCAGTTCACTACTTTCATTGAATTTGGTTGTTTCATTCAATTGTATAGCATTTGAAAAAGACCAAAAAAAAGAATGTTAAAAAAAGTGACAAATATGTCAGAAAAAGCTTAAAAAACGTCAGAAAAAGTGGCAAGAATGGCAAAAAAAGTGGAGAGAAAAAACATCAGGAAAAGCTGGCATGGTGGACCGGGAAGACAACACAAGGGCTAATGGAAATAGGGGTCAATAACTCAGCCAAATAAAAATGGTGATTGAAATACATAGACACACTTGAGCTATTATAAAAGCCTTACATCTTACTGAAAGCCTGCTGAATCTCAGCTACATTTTTGTTACACATACAAACTGTTTGTATGTGTATCTGTTTTTATGGTTTTGTCCTACTTTCAAAGTTTTAACTTGTGCTGTCAACTTCATAAATTTGGTTCATTAGAACACAAATTGGTACTCTAGAAGTTATAATGTAACTTGAGTTAACAGTTCAACAATGTGTTTTAAAGATAACACAACATTTAACTTGCAAAACCTCCAGGGGAATACAAAGTATATTGTAAATGGCGTCTCTACTGTCACACTGAGGGAGATGGAGTGGATGTAATTAAAGAATGAAGAATGTTTATGATGTAATTAAAATTTTTGTATAAAAACAATACCAGACACAAATATTGCTCAAAGCAAAGTACATTTTATGTCTTAAAACATCATCTGGAGGGGATCTTTATTTTGAGTTATGACAAAAAACAAATTATCAAAATCAAAGCATGAATGTATCTTTTTTCTTAAAACATGCTGGATCCTTCACTTGCCACGATGCAGCTTGTTATTGTCTCCCCATGTGTGATAATTGTCCACATCAAAATTTGATGACCCTAGTTTGTATCCTCCTCTTCCCATGCAAAATGTGTCGTTTCCACATTCATAACCCCTGATATGGGTTAATACCTTTAGGCACAAAACATATACAACTGTTATCACTGAGAAGCACTCCTAATGCCAAGTCAACTGATCCTCAGTTACCACTTTAATGATATTAATATGGGGGAATTCATTTAAGTACCTTGATAAATTAAAACAAAAAATGAAAGCTGCCAGGCTCTCTAGTCTTTGTCTTGATTTTTCCTAATTACAAAAAAATGAATGAGCTGTTTCATGTTAATAATGTGTCTAAAATATACAAACGTAGTAGTTTAGATATATAGATAGTCTGATAGTGATATTAAGTCGTGACAGAAGTAGAAAAATGGCTAAAATTTTACACTGGTGACAAATGTTTTTACTGATTCTCCACTTACTCTCTGTCTGTTGTCTCTCTCTCTCTCGCTCTCTCTCTCGTGCTCGCTCTCTCTCTGCGTAATTATGCCCAACCCTCTTCCCCCTCCCCTCCCCTCCCCTTCCCCCCTCCCTCCCTCCACTTTCATCTCCACAATTTGTCATACATCTTCCTTCCAATCTCTCTCTCTCTGGCCTCTATATGTCTTCATCTCAACCCCTTCCGTCCTTCTGTCTCCACCGGTCTAATACTCCCTCCATCTCCATATCTGCCCCCACCCCTCCTATCTCTCTCCTTTCCTTTCCCCCTCAGTCATTTCTCTTGCCTGTCCTCTAAGTACATGCTGTCAGGGGTGCCAGCAGTGATGAGTACCCTGCTGGCCAACATTAATGCCTTTTATGCCCACCCAATCGCCTCCACCAATGTCTCTGCTCCGGCCAGATTTGCAGCCTCCAACTTCGGGGTAAGTGATCACCAGACGCAATAAAGTAAACACTAATGTTTTCAATACAATCCGACAAGTCAAGACCTTTTGATAATATGTTTTCAAAGCTTCATCTGTTGATATAAAGTGCAGATGAGGCTTTGGTGGTCACAGTGGAAGCCTTCAACTTTTGACAAACAACTTAGACATCTCAGTGTCAGCTCTTTCTGTCTGTTTCTTTCTTTATTTCTTTATTTATTTATTCATCCTTCCTCTGTCCCAGCTGGTTTCTCAGACACTACTGATTTGATTCTGATAAAGCCTGGGAAATAATTACCCTCTCAAAATTACCCTGATATGGATATTGGTTGCACCACAATTATAGGTCAAAACAATGACAATGTAATGTGCCTTGGGAGGAGCTGTATTATTCTTGGTAGATTACATGTTTACATTATTATTTGCGTCTTGCCTGAGCATTGTAGATACATAAACATGTTAAAATATCAAGGGCATCTGGTGGTCAAAGCATCTCTTTCTAATGAATTCAATATTCCAATTCAAACATATTTTAGTCATTGTAATGACACTGATATAAAAAATTACAATTCTCTACAAGCCGCGATGGAGATCTTATAGCGTTAAACTTAAGTTCAAAACTAGACAATTGGAATTCACGCTTAAAACACAAGCCACACCTACCAAAACAAGTGGAAATATACAGTAAGACACAAAATCAACAAAAGAACAGACATTTAGAGACTGAGATTTAATCTTTTACTAGTAAGAAATTGGCCTTAAAGCTAGTTTTTTCACAGAAGGTGACTTGGTTTGTCTGTAATACTTAAAGCTTTGTAAAAGATCTTTTTCAGATAGTCATTCATGAGCATGACCTGTACAGGGCCAGTGGGTGTTCGTTTATGCTGCTAATATTCTTCCTCAATAAAAGGTAATGTCTTATCTTTCTGGTACCTTTGGAACTTTGCGGTGGCCCAAATTCAGCCCGCAGGCCCCACAGGAGCCACAGAGGGGGACAATGACAGTTAGAGGCCACGCTTAATGACTCCTGGGATCTTTGCCAACAGTGCTGACTTGAGTTCTCCTACCAGTTGCACTTAGACTCTGATGATATATGAGCGACTGCAGGAGCGTGCGCTTGCTTTAATGGGTCAGGGGATGCAGGCAGACTTGCTTTCACCATGGGCTACAACTGTGTTGGTCTATTTCTGGGTTGCCAGCTTGGTAACAAGCCCTGCTGGATGGTTGATAAGTTAAAATGTCTTTGAATTGAGTCGTTTTCTATGTGGGTATCTGGGTAATTTGCTTGCTCATTAAGCTGTTCTCTCCTTTGCTGTTTGATAATAGAGAACATCAGTAACAGTCTAATGACTTGACAGTAATTAATACATGACTCAGCTTAAATTGATGTATGAATTGCATGACATATACACTCTAGTATTAGGGACCCACACTAATTAATGACTATGTGTCTTTTGACTTCCCACATAAAATAAGTAATTATTCTAAATTTAATACATTAATTAACCTGTGAGCTGTATACCATTTGTTAAGGTATTACTGACTGATATTGAGAAGGAGTTTATTTGTATAGCACCTTTTATCAACAAGACAATTCAAAGTGCTTTACATATAGAAATACACAAAAAGGTACTAAGCTAAGAGTAATGAGTAAAATTAATACAAGGGTGTTACAATGAACTGTTACGAATTGGGAAAAACGTTACAAGACCCATTAGTACCACAAATCCCTTTGCTAGGAGGAAGTAGCTGATACAAAGTTACATGAGGGAAGAAACACTACTTCCACAGTACCATGGCTCCTAACTCCAAAATTGAATGGGTTCTTACAAGGCCTATGTTACAAGTTTCATGACAATCAGGCCAGTAGTTTGTTTTCTCATGATCCTGCTGACAGATAAACAAACCAAAAACAACCTTTTTGGCAGAAGTAGATATCAAATATGAGCTGGATCAATATTTAATCAAAGCTGAATTGAATCATATTGTGTTGTATCACATTTATCAGTTTACTGTTGTAATCAAAACATACCAGACCTTTCGAATCATTAGGAGGGTCTCTCTAAATGTTGGCATTGACTTGATATCCATCCATCTGTAGTTTTCAGCCTGTCTTTTAGTCTGTCTCTTTCATTTGCTGGAGCTTATTTTTTTACTCTCTCTCTCTGTCTCTGTCTGTCTGTCTGTCTGTCTGTCTGTCTGTCTGTCTATTCAAGTTTCAGCATAAAAAACTTAAACGTTTAATCAGCAGTGATTATTCTTTAAAAGTTAATTACTGAAAGTCTACTAAAGATTTTGGTGCAGAGCAGGTCGTGGATTAACTTGATTAAGGTCATTTAAGATTATGTAGAGTGTAAAATCATTTTTTCATGATTTTGTGTGATAATACCAAAACTCAGCTTTTCTCTTTTGAAGTGATACATTTATCAGAGGTTCCTTTTTTAATTTCTTGTCTTTTTGTACTTTTGTGACTTACATTGAATGTCATTTCATTTGAGTGGGAGTACAGTAGTCTTTTGGTGTCGAAGGTGACTAAGCAGCTCCGCTCTATTTGGCCATAAAATGTTTTGAAGAGTTCAGTAACATTGCCTGCAGTCAAGAGCATATGGCAACAAATGCAACGTTGTGCAGGAAATCTGCTTAAATCCAAAAGCTCCCATAGTGTCATTGACTGTCATTTATCAACCTAACGTAGAAACCAGCGCAGATATGAGCGCAGAAATCTAACAACAGGCTTCACGTGAGATTCATGAAACGTTGGTATCACACCAATCAGAGCGTAAGAATGGTCGTACATTAATAAATGCAGCGGCTGGAAACGATCGTAATTTAAATATATTCCTGGTTTTGAGGCCTCGCCCCTAGTATTTATGAAATGGCCAGACGTAATCCGGCTAAGAAGCGGCACTTTTCAGAGGTGGAGATTGAAACCCTGACATCTTAGTTTAATTTGCAGTGTCCTATTTGGCAGCCTAAAGACTGGTATTAGGCTGTAGGAAGAATGAGGAATAGAAAGAGATCACTGATGCGGTCAACAGTGTTGCCGTAATAAATCTATATATATATATATATATATATATATATATATATATATATATATATATATATATATATATATATATATATATATATAATGTTAAAATAAGTTTACAATACAATTTACAATACAATACGTGAAGATTAAGATTAGTGGTTCTCTGAAGACATTTTTTCTAAAAAGCAACAACAACTAATAAACTCATGACAACTAACCAAACTCAAATAATTGTCTCTCTATTTTCCATTGAATTACTACAATACTTTTAACAGAATTATTAAGAAATTACAGGACCGGTCAAATAAATAGGTTTCCTACATGTTACTGGTGTCAGTGATTGTCATCTAAAATGAAGTCAGCCGAATGGACACTGACACTGTGTTTCATCGTTAAATTAATCAGATTAACAGTTTGTCACTAACTTCTATTTGATTCTTGGACTTCTGGTATTATAGTGTTTGTTCCAGCTTTGGGCAACCAATTCTGCAGGAACAGAGCAATCAATATTGTTTTCTACCAAGATAATTTAATGTTGTCTGCCTTCAACAACTTGTTTAAGGTACCCTTTATTAGCTTATGGTGATTCTGCACCTGCTCCACAAGGACAAGAGATGCTTTGGTGCTGAAACCAGACAATGCAATAGAAACCTGATTAGGTTGGACTCACTGACCTGCTCTATTTACTGTGTTACTGTGTCACAAAGGTCACAAAATACATATTGTTTAGACCGGCTGTGAGCACCACTGATTTATGAAGTATTGTCTCAAGATTTGAATGACTTCCGTTAGAAGTTGCAGAGGAAGAACTTTGTCTGAGACTATCAGTCAAGGGGGAAAAGGACATATAGGCCATAAAAAAACAATAATAATATTTAAAAAAAACAAAAAACAATATAATCATACTTTTATTTAATTGGCTGAATGGGTGAGTTGCTTATTTTAGTGTATTGAAAAACCTCAAAATACAAAATAAAAGCTGCAGAATGTTCATTTAATAGTGATGAAAACTGAGTTTCTAAGGATAATGGACCTGGTTGCAGACTTTTATGCAAAAAAAGTTGCAGTTCATCTTTAAATGATCATTTTTATTTTCTCCTTCAGGCTACTTAAGTTAATTGTGAGGTGGAGTCTTTAAGTTTGTAATGTTAATTATTCCCAGTTGAAAACAGACATTTATCACACAAGTGATGAATTGAAACATATTCCAAATGTTTTATGGTCACATAAATTGTGTCACAGCAGCAGAGGACAGAGATTTTCAGGGAATCCATGCAGTAGACCAGTGGATGCAGTGTGTGTGGATGAGGAAGGCCTTTTTTTCAGGAAGGACAGTGTGATAATGAGTTATATTAAGGTCTTGTATCCCTGTCTCTAGATTTCTTGTGTATTCCTGGATTTTGATAATAGAGAAGGCTGGCGGTTTTATATATTTTTCTTATTAAATCAAATCTGACTGTAGATACTGACCTAATGAAGCGTGTTTGCAGTAGTTTTTGGACAACAATGGGGCTCTAAATCTTTTTAGGAGACATTCATTGTTGGTTTTGTTTTCAAGAGTTTGTTGAGAATAAAAATAACATATATTAATATCGCCAATCTTATCCTTTAAGGTTGGAGTTGTGCTTTGGCGTGTACTTGTGCAAGTTAGTGTTTGGGGATTTCTCACTCCCTCTCTCCCTCATTTTCTCTTATACAAAACCAAACTATTCACCTTCATTTCTTAATTTGCATGAGTCACAAAGCTGTAGCATTCTGTTTCTCTGCTTTCTGTGGAATAATAACTAACTGTTTGCATTGATCCTGCTATCATGGGACACGCAGATACACACAAACAAGAGTTGAAAGAGTCTTTCAAGAAATTTGGCAATTGTTTATTGGCATTTTGTGCCAGGTAATGTTTGCCCATTGTTTTCAACCAAAGATAAAAACAAAGGGAAACCCTTTCCATGTCAGGTATAACAGATTTCCAAAGAAATATATATTATATAATATATATTATATTTTGTTATATAATCAAATTGCACCAATGTGGGATTCTCCGGTGCTGTTACATATTATATACATCTGCTTCTACTGCATTTTCTTGCAAATTAGTGAGTGACTTGTGACAATTTCCAGTTAGGCTGGAAACATTGCTTCTCTTTCTTCCTCCCCCTCATTCTCTTCATCAGACAAAATTAATTTTATCTCCTTAGTTTGTCAGCCATGTCGTGACTCCCCCTACGCCAGAGTACTCTCTCTCTCTCCCTCTCCCAATATCTGTTTGCTTGGTTGGCATGACATGGAAATACATTTGTGTTGCCAAAACATATGAAGGAAATTAGTGGATAAATTACAAAACAAGCAATGGGGATACCGCTATTTGCTCAGGTGGTAGAGCTGGTTGGCCATTGATCATAGGGTGGTTCGATCCCAGCTCCTCCTGTCCATGTGTCTCCATGTTATTAAGCAAGACTCTGAAACGAAAATTGCTCTACACAACATCATTTGTTATATGAACGTAATATAAAGACTTGTGAAAAGTATACAAAAGCATCTTGCGCATGTTCTTCATGTCTAACAAATGTGTGGTGTGCATTTCCTTTCTCATAAAACACATCAAAAGCCTATTGTTTAGAGATTTATAATTGTCCATAATTTTGCCATAGTCCCATATTTTCCATATTTGTTAGCGCATTTGTATATTTCTTGGCACCATCAACTGTCAAAAACATTGCTCGATAGTGCTACTACTTGTCAAAAAAGCAAAACAAATCTTAAAAACAGGTTCTTCAGGCACATTTAAATGTTGCTTTTTCTACAGTATGCGTTTTGGCCTTTGGACTACACACAAACTGAAATGTAGGTTACTGAAAACAGATCTTTGGGAAAACGATGTGGGTGAAGATTTTTAGAAACTTTGTTTTCAGTTTAGACAGGAAAAAGTTTTTTTTGGCTTGTAGCATCAGAGTGTGCACCGTTATCTCTTCTGTGAGACATAAATGAGGAGACATTTTGTGTAATGGCCAACATGGCCAAAACCGCTACATGTACAGAAACAGAGGTGTCCGAATGTGCCAATGAGCCATCGATCCGCCATTGCTGTCTTGTCTTGTTGCAGCATGTACCAAACCGAGCTGCCAGTCCTGCATTGTTTCTATGTTTCTTTAACACAATGCTTTTTATCATCAGCAAGGACCATGAAGTGCTTTTCCAAACGTAATACTCATGTAGCTCTAATGGTCTTATATTTTGGTTCTGCATTTTGTGCAGAAGAATTTGTCTCAAGTTTGATATATTTTGCAAACAAAGGATTTATTTTTCTTTGTATCATTTCATCCCGTCTGTTATTTTTTTCATGGTGCTAGACTACACACAAATTCACACAGAGATGGAAAGTCAGACATATTCAAACACACACACACAGGCTGCAAATTGCTCATGTCTGTGTCTTCCTTGCTGTTCATGAAAGCTCTTTCTTTTGTATTTCCAACAGAGAGATCGTTTTGTGAAGCTCCTCGATCAGCTGCACAACTCCCTGCGTATCGACCTCTCCATGTACAGAGTGAGTCTCTGCTTTCAGCTGCTTTTATTCTTTTATCCACCACACACATAGTTTGCATCAGGGTGTTGGACATCTGGATTTTTGTCATGACTGCTTGCTTGTAATCAGTTGTGCATTGATGTTTGTGTGTGTGTGTGTGTGTGTGTGTGTGTGTGTGTGTGTGTGTGTGTGTAGAACAACTTTCCAGCCAGCAGCAAGGCTCGCCTCCATGACCTCAAGTCAACAGTGGATCTTCTCACCAGCATCACCTTCTTCAGGATGAAGGTAGAAACAAAATATCGGCTCAATAATTATCCAAATCATGAAACCAAATATCAGATACATGCAACACTGCTTGTTTGATGTCATCACAGTAGACATATATTTTTAAAACCTGTTTTTCATAAACGGGCTTGTTATGTTGAAAATAAAAGTTGTTTCTAGTCTTAAGTCTGTTGGATTCGATGGAGGACAGAGGAAAGGTCGTGGATCTGTGTGTTTGTTTTTGTTTGTTATGTTTTTATGTATTCATGCTTGCATTTTCTGCAATTTCTTTTCTTATCCCCCACTTACACCTTGTGATTATTTATATATTGTTGGTATCATTTGAAAACCATATCATTTACTTTTAGATTTTTATCTGTGTTTGGACTTTTCATGGTTATCTGATTCTTGAGAAGACTTTTTATAATTTTCAGACTTAAAGAAATCTGTTGAAACCTCAAAACTGTCTGGTGGTCCCACATGCTTGCTTATTGTCTGAAGAATTTTTGTTTTATTATCTAATATTTAACTGCTATGATAATATTTATATATTTTCCTACGAACGTGTTTTTTGTACAATTTATGTCTGACTTATCCGGTCTTGTACAGGTCTTAGAGCTGCAGAATCCTCCCAGGGCCGCCAATGTGGTGCGAGACTGTGTCAAGGCCTGTCTGAACTCCACCTATGAGTACATCTTCAACAACTGTCTGGAGCTTTTCAACCGCCAGTTCCAGCCCGCTGTCCAACCAGTGAGTTGCTAAACATCGATGTGTTTAGAGCCTCTACAGTAGATTCTTTAGAGAAATGAGCTGTTTCAAATTTATGGAAATGTATTATTGCAATAGTTGTTCCCAGTTGACATTTTACCTTACCTTAATCTTAGTACAAACAACACATTCTGGCTGCCTTAATTGATGCACAAATTAACTTCATCAGCCGAAGAATTATCTCCAGAACACTTAATATTTTTAATCGTGCCCAGAAAGATTCATGTCTTTAATGTGTCTGAACTTATTAAACCAGCCTGTGGTTTGTATAAATTAACAATACTTTGCATGGTTATCAAGAAAAGTCTCTTTTTTTTTAGCTTTATGGGGTGTGCAGATCTTTTTCAAAATAATATTAAAATAATTTGTAAATAATAACAATCCATCATAAAAACATGTGCAAGCAAGACAAGAAACCCACCGGGGCTTATTACTAAGTGGCTCTCTTTAACATAATTTAAAATGTAACAGCTCATTTATTGAAATGACTGTTGAATACTAAACCTTGTTTTTCTTCTGTGCTGCCACTTATTTCATAACATGTGTTTCTCCTTGCAAGTGCTGGATTTTAAACTTTTCCTAGGTGTAAAGAACTTAAATACATAATTACATCTTCTGTTTGCAGCCTGAGCCAGAGAAGAAAAAGAAAAAGAAGAAGGAAAAAGCAGATGGAGAGGAAGAGGAAGATGATGAAGAGAGGAGGAGGAGGAGGAAGAGGAGGAGGAGGAGAAAGAGGAGAACCAGCCGGAGGAGCAGGGCCCGAGCATCCAGAATCTAGATTTTTGGCCTAAACTCATCACGCTCATTGTCTCCATTATTGAGGAGGACAAGAACTCCTACACACCCATCATTAACCAGTCAGTAATGAGTTTTATTATCTTTTATTATCCATATTGTAGCTCCGACATGAGTAGAGTTGAGAGTAAAATATGTGGGCAAAGGTGTCTGCGGTGTTTTTTTTGAGTGATTTTTAAATCAAAATTAAATCTTTTTTTTTAACATGCTATTTAATGTTATTTTGAATTTTCTAACAGACAATAGATTGCTAGTGTCATGTCATATAAATCTGTTGCTGTGAGTTGTTTTCTTTTAGGGACTGTAATATCTTTCTTTGTATTTGGATTAGTTTCAAGCTGTTAAGGTATGCGTGCGTGCGTGCGTGCGTGCGTGCGTGCGTGCGTGCGCGTGCGTGCGTGCGTGCGTGCGTGCGTGCGTGCGTGCGTGCGTGCGTGTTTGGTGGAGGAGGCTCACACTAGCAGATTAACAAATACTTTTATCTAAACTCTGATTGTCACTTGCTTTCAGGTTTCCTCAGGAGCTTGATGTGGGTAAAGTCAGCACTGAGGTCATTTGGAGGCTGTTTGCTCAGGACATGAAATATGCCCTGGAAGGTAAGACGGGTTAGGGTTAGTCTCTGTACACAGAATGTGTGTGTAGCTGTGTGTGCGTAAGAGAGAGACAGAGCAACAACTTTCCGCTATTCCTCTTGCTCGAAATTCACACTTTGTTTTCTTCACTCCATCAACTGTCCTTTTCTTTTCCATCGTGTCTTCCAGTTTTGCATAAAGCTTACCTCTGTCGCTGGAAAAACGGTGAGATTATAGACAAACATAGCTGATGACAAGATACAGTCAGAAGTCAAAGCTATAGTCTAGCATTGTCTGAGAACCAACCAGAAGAAATGGTTGTAATTATGTCCAAATAAAGTACATCAAACGTGTACAGGCTCTCTTGTAGGTCATGGAACACTTTAAAATGCTATAAAAAACTGATATTGGGTGTTGGGTGTTGGGTCAGTTCTTAGTCTGTTGCCAAATTTGGTGCCTCAAGTAAATAGTTTCCGTGAGAAACTGATAGCTTTGTGTCTATAACATGATTGATTTCCCCTGGTACTCTCCACATACCGTAAGATATACCTTTTGAGATAAATGCAAGAACAGCATCATCAGAGCTCTGTTTCATTTGAAACCTGCTTAGCTACTCAGTGTTCTGGCTTTTGACTGTGTCTCATATTAGACTTGTAGAAACTATAGTATCCTGAAACATTGTCTGGCACACGGAGTCCTGTGAAAATGAGTTTTGTAGCTTAGTCAGCTTGTTTTCTACAGTATAATGCTTTCAGACTGAGTTCAAATCACAAATTTGAAGATGACAAGTCCTTTTAGGAGACCCATTTGTAGGCTTTTACTCTGTGTCTAATCTACCTTCCAGCTCCCCTGTATCATTGTGTTCTAACAATATTTTTTTGCCCCAACAAAGCCATTTTCATTTCAGTAATATCTTTATCATTTATCATTTTTTACCTGCTTCTCTGTGTTTTCTGAACTTGTTTCGTAATGCTTTTGCCATCTCAGCTCCCAGCACATTTCACATCCGCAAAATTGATTTCTATGCTGGTAAGGCTATGTGTGAGTGTGTGTGTGTGTGTGTTGGTGTTTGTTTGTAGTTATGAAATTAGCAGAGATTCCCAACCCTATTTGCACTAATAATATTAACACCCTAATAATAATATTAACAGAGTGGGGGTCAACTGGTCAATCATAATATTGATGTTTGGAGCATGATAGGCAGGTTCAAAATGTAGGACAGACAGATGTTCCAAATTTAAAAAGTAGCTTTTAAAGTGATGTTATTATTGCGCTTTTATTCTTTCGAGCTATTGATGAAAACTGAGAAAATGGATGTACCAAACAGGATGTGATCTGTTTATTTGTCTGCAAGTTTTTTTGTGCAGGGACATGTGTACAGATATTTGCTCATCATTTTACAATGTTGTTGTTTATCAACTCCTTTCATTTCACGAAAAATGTTCAAGATTTATGGGTACAAACCAACCTGCACTTTATTACAGTGGAGTAGCACCAAGAGACTGCAAATTTGCAACTGTTACAGCACACGTCAAGAGATAAACCCTGTGTTTATTTTGGTTTGTTTCTTTGTGTGTGTGTGTGTGTGTGTGTGTGTGCGTGCACGTGCCATGCATGGTTGTCGTTTTTACAGAACATGAGAAGCATAGACTCTGTAAGACTGCTGACTACATGAACTTGCACTTCAAGGTCAAGTGGCTTTACAACGAGTATGTTAAGGACCTGCCCGCCTTTGCAGACACTGTGCCTGAATACCCTGCGTAAGACACACATGCACACACACACACACACACACACACACACACACACTCATTATCTCACTCTTTCTCTGTCTCCTTCAGGCAGAAAGGTGGTTATCTTGATTCATCATTTCTGCCTTTCCACTGAGACTTGGCCTGTTGTTGCATACACAATAAAACCCACACACTTCCACACACTCAAAGCTCTCCTCTCTGGGTTTGGACACTACAAATATGGATGAGTAATGGTCATAATAATAACACTGATAGTAATAAAACATTTTATTACACTACAGGAAATTTTATTATAATACAATAATTTTCCTACATAATACAGCAACATTTAGGTATTACCAGTTACAGAAATACTTACAGGTTTAGAAGTTACAAGGGGCATTTCACAGATTCATTAAGATTAAAAGAAATAAACAAAAAACAGGTAAGACATAATAGAACTGGAGAATTAAGAAAATATTTTTTTTGAAAATATATGTTTAAGGAGATTAAAAGGTTTTCTGAATCTGCAAGATTTAGAAGTAAACAACAAAGCATTTTTTTTTATTCTGAAATGCACTGACACAAAACAGTCAAATTCAGTAAGTTTTCTCATGTTTTATGTTGTTTTATGGTTCATCAAAGAAAAGGTTAATAAGATTAGTTATTGTTCCAGGTGGTTCCTTCAGTTTGTCCTGGCCTGGCTGGCTGAGAACGAGGAAGTGTCGATGGATTTCATGCACGGGGCACTGGAGAGAGACAAGAGAGAAGGGGTGAGTCACAAAAACAATGTGGAGGGCCTTGTAGGCAAAAAAAAACTATTCTGTGAGTTTATAGGTCTCAGATATTTTTTTGGTTCCTTCAATCATTCAGGATTTTATCCGTCCTTATTTTCAACAAAGGATAACAAATCAATAATACAAACACCCACATGGTAGTTTTTAGAAAATACTATTTGCAGTGCAGCTGACAGTTGTTTTTGTCATCACTGCTGTCAATTACTTCTGTTTATTTGTGTGCCAGCAAACTATCAGTTTGCTATCAGTAGTTACTATGGTTAGAGAATCAAAAACATATTTATAAAAGAAAAACCTCACCAATTACAATATGCTTCACATTTTTTGAACCTACTGTTCCCATAATTTGAGGAATTAAAATGTTGCTTTTGAGTCAGTTAGTTAGCTGTGGGCCTCATTTTCATAGCCTATATTTTTAAATATACTTTTTAAATATTTTTTGCAAATTGCCACCCATAAAGTATGCCGAATTAGCCATTAGCAGTTCCTGTTTGCAGTGTACCCATGGATGTACAGACAACTATAACTGGATTGCTTCGATAATAAAGAAAACTTAAAACCATGATATTTCTCAAATGCCGGTGTTATATGGAGCATCTATTATTTCTATGATTTTTAAGTGGATTTTTAGACATTTATTTGTAATGGACACCAGAGATGATACTATTCTTAGAGAGTAATCATACTGAATATAAAAATTTGTGCATCATGTCTTTGTGCTCGGATTTAACTGAGTTATGACTTTGAGAAGATGGAGTATGCTAAGGGCAAAACTACAACAACTATCTTGTAGTTGTTTTAGAACACCAGAACACCATAATGTAACTGGCCCTTTTACCTTACTGAGTATCTTTTCCTCTTTTTCGCTCTGGAGGGATGTAGAATGATACAATGAACTTCAGTACACATTGCACTCTCTCAGTAAAGCCATGTGTATGTGTCAATATGTATTTAAGTAAACACACAGATGATGTATGTAGTTAAATAAGATGGTTAGAATTTAGCGTTTGACACTTCAACAGGATGTCAGTAACTGTATAAAGCATGTTTTTCTTGACCAATTTTACCAACTATCTCTTGTAACTTAAGCATCAACCGTCTCCCTGTTGGAATAAAATGTAGCATTTCACTCTGAAATTAAATTTTTTTGTTTCCTGTGGACAAATAGATTGCCTCACCAAACACCAGAATTGAATTAAGGCAATAAAAGGAACAATTTGCAGGCACTCAGTTAGCGGAGACATTATGTTTGTGATCTAAACAATTGTGTATTACAATACAAATGTTTGCATAAATGTAATAAATTCATATTTATTACATACATACATAAGTAGAAAATGGAAGGTAACGCAGGATATATCAGGACTCAAATATGAAAGGAAATTCACTGCTACTACTTAACACTACTGAATGTTAAAATATAAATTTCCCTGTTGCGATACCTGCTTGTAAATAAAAACTGATACAACCTGATAAGTGTTACATAAAACCTCCTTAATTATACAGCAGAACCAAATCTATGCTACATCCTGACTATTTGTTGTTGTGAAACCATATTTTTCTGTAGGAACAGAGCCAATGTGCAACAGCAGAAAAACTATGCAGTAGGAAGAAACACTGACATCCACGACAGAATGAAAGACAGCACCAGTCTCATGACCTTTTGTTCAAGGATGCTTCGATTTATCCACATGTAGCAGAGTTCTGCTTATGGCCAGCCAGTCCCAGAATAACATAATGATGGACAAGTGTTGTCTCTCAACCTCCTGTTGGGCCCAAAGCTGCACTTTATCTTCAGGAACTGTTGTTGCTCTGGGAGATTTTTAAGAGCAGAAAAGGCTTGTGGCCAGTGCTGGCACTGAACACTACGAAGTATAATTTTGATGCACTCTGTTTTTATTGATCAAGTCATACTTTTTACGCTACACAAGCTTTCAGACATTTCTTCCTTCAAGGAGAGTAAGGGAGTAAGGAGGCTTGTTTTTTTATTTTTTTGTTTTTAATCTTTTTCATGAACTGTACAGATGGTTCCTACCTTCAGTCTTGACATGGTTTTTTAAAGGCTTATCAGTAGACACCGAAACATATTGATATTATGACGAACGATTTTACAGCAATCATTTTGTATATATATGTATATAAAATTATGTAAACAGTAGAAATAGGTAATTCACGTTAGAAAGTACTCTACCAGTAATGTGTGCTTGCATGAGGACGTTACATTGCCATCGCAGAGGGCTCAAACACAAGTTATTTGGTTTTTATTCCGCATTGGGCCTCATACAAATGAGTAAAGGAATGCATTTTTCTGAGCAGAAAGCGGCCTAAGAAGAATGGTTTTGAATAATCAAGGATTTTTTCATTATAGCAATTAGGGATTGAAGTTAAGTGGAACAGATCAACATGTAAACATATAATACTGTACGTTAATGTTTAGTGTCTAGGCCTTGCCTCGTCACTCTTCATTTTTTGAAATTATATATGAACATAATCAAAAGCAGTGGCAAAGTTAGCAAAGCACAAACAAAATTAGTCCAAGTACATAAAACACTGAAAGGAAGCCTTAAGTGCTTATTGGCCCCCTCTGGCTCTTAAAGAGCCAGTTATGGATCGTAGACAGTAGGTTTCTGAGACTAAGAGAGACAGGGCACAGGATTCAACAGCAGGACTTGGCCATTTGGGAAATATGTGGCATGGTTGTCCTAACTACCACACCAACCCTTTGGGCACCATTTAGTGACTATTTCTGTTGGAGCTTTAAGCTCAAAAGTAATATTTAACCGGTGAATTTATCTGTAGGAACATATGATTTGTGCAACAGTTCATAAGTTCAATAAGCCTATCTATTATACCAGCAGTCATATAAAATGAATGATCATAATTTTAATGGCCCTAAAATTACAGTAATTATACTAGAGCACGGCTTGAAAAAGAAATAAGAATGGTTAGAATTATTATTTGATTACAGGAAAGTAGAGAAGGAGAAGTGTAAGGAGGTTGTCGTGAGGAACAGAGTGGAGACGGAGAGTTGCATTTTTAAAGAAAAGTATGGTACTACTGGGCTAACATTTTGCTATTTGTCTTCTCCCTCCCTCCACCTGCAGTTCCAGCAGACATCTGAGCACGCTCTGTTCTCCAGCTCGGTGGTAGACATCTTCACTCAGCTCAACCAGAGCTTTGAGATCATCAAGAAGCTGGACTGCCCTGACCCCACTGTGGTGGCCCATTATAACCGACGCTTCGCCAAGGTGAGAACTGAAACACAAAAGGCATGTTTACATCAGTTTCTGTTCGTTGTACCACTGATCACACACATATCTTCTATCTCTCTGGGATCTGTGTGGAGCCATGTCACTCACACACATTATAAGCACATCAAAGAAGCCTCCCCTGTTGCTGTTAATAGGTTGTGTCAACCAAATTATAAGAAATACATATTCTCCCTCGCCTCTAGTGGTATCTGCATAATACAGATGGTTTTTGTTTTATTACACCGTGTCTATAGATATGTTTCTGTCTTTTCTGCCTGAAATATGTTGCTGACTAGAAATTGCTAGTATCAGCTAGCTGTAGCTAACATCAACGTTAGGTAGCTGCTAGCTAACGCTAGCTAGAAAGGTTTGTTGTGACTTTGCCTGGAACGCTATCAAGTCGTGAGTCGTTACTTGAAGTCGTAACTTACAGGCTAAAAATTGTGTCCGGAACGCAGCATAAATCTCTGTGTTGTCGTTGTCTGTTGTCAGATCATTGTGTGTGTATCTCTACCCCCTTTGTCTTGGTGTGCCAGTTTATTTTTGAAAGAGCCTGGGTCCATTTCAGAATTTAGTTAAAACTCTGAGTTTGTCAACCCTGAGATGGGGGGAACTCTGGATTTTCTGTTTCAGAAAGGGAGGTTAATCAAACCTGAGAGAGAGAGGGGTAACTCCAGCCCATTTCAGAAAGAGAGGTAACTTAACCTCAGAGTCAGTCACTATGGTAACTGAGCCTTCGAACCTAACCATCTTGTCGGGAGCAGGTTTTCTTTAATAAACCTCGAGTTTCTCTCAGTCTCCTCCTTCCAACACAGCGCTCTTTCATTTTCTCATTCAGTCTGTATCAGGCACGTTTTAGCACAGTTTGTTATCTGCATGAATAAAATAACAGGGTTGGTTTATTAACCGTGTTAGGCAGACTATAACATGTTTTATTCTCTAACATGGCATTTCCTGTTGTCGACGATCGCGCTGATGAAGAAGCTGTATTACTTCGCAAGGAGTTAAACATACGTCAGGAGATGATATTGAGGCCCCGAGTATACTGTAGATGTATTTTCATTTCCAGGTACTAGGACTACCTATTTGAGCTGTATAGTTTTTCTTCCTAGTCTATAAGTTATGTAGCCTACATAACCTTATCCATCCTCATATCACGTCACCCATCGTGGAAATGTTTTTACATCCCAGCAGATTCTTTGAGTCACATTACATTCTTTGTTAACATTCTTTACAACATCGGAGATGCGGAGCAAATAAGTAAAGCCACTGTATAGAAAAGCGCCATCAGAAGAGTGTGACTCGCTCTGAAACGTTTTTTAAACGTTTTTGTAATGTTCCCTGGACACAAACTAGTAAGAGACATTAAAAAGATGTTCCACAGTATTGCACCCTTAAACCTTTTAAAATTAAAGATTATGAATTATAACTCTGTTAAAGAGGGTGCTGCAGCCTCAGAATGGGATTAGTGGGCCTAGGACTTTTTTGGCTGCAGGATTGCGCTTAAATGAAATAGATTATAGGTTTAATACCATTTCACCAGTAATATTATACTTATGATTAAATATGAAATCAAAACACTATATTGGAACTTACCCATTTACTCTTGCAGCAATTTTTCACACGCAAATTCTCTTTTTTTTGCAGCAGCCGCATTGTTGCTTTTTTAACGTACTATATGTTCAAACTAGCTAGATGTTTGCATGAGTACAGTATTTCCGCCAACCAGTTTGTTTGATGTTGTTGCCATGGTGAATCCTAGTATCATGGTGCACGCGCCATGAGTTGATTAAAACTTAAATCAGCTGTTCTGGAACCGAAATTTCAGAGTTTCCTATCTCAGGGTGAATCAACTCAGAGTTCAGGGTGAGACTCAGAGTTTGCTAAACCTCCTTCCTGAAACGGGCCCATGGTCTTTTGGTTCCTCGATGGTTTTTGGTGCCTTTTTTGCCTTCTTTCTTCAGGTCTCCTTTTGTTGTATCCCTTGTTATTTTTATTAAATCCTCACCACTGCCCTGTTGTTTCTGCATTTTTGGGTCCGCCATTTCCCTAATGGTAACCCCATGGGTACTAACAAAATAAGAACAAATTGTGGAAACGGACAAAAATGAAGAAATTGGTTTGTATATCACTTCCTGCATGAGGCCCAATATTTTACAATTCATCAATTGTGGCATACAAAGATGATCACAAATAGCATTAATATGTGGTTCCTTATTAAGAGGAGAGAAAGTCATCAATGAGGAATGGATGACGTACATCAAAACGTCTTCCTATGCTGCTTTAAATTGTGAGACACATGGGAGCTTTACTGACTCTTGAATCTCTTGTGCCTTTGAGATTCTGGCTGATGAGTTTCAGGTATTTTTTTGGAAAATGTATACAGTGCAATGTTTTGTTATTCAACCTTTGATGTCATATTTCTTTCTACAAATTTAATTTAAGGCAGTTGCTTTTAGGCACAGCCATTAAATCTAACAAACCCTTCTCTGCAGAAGAGTTGTGCGCACATATATTTGTGTGTGCGTGTGTGGTGTGATGGCTCAATCAATATGGGACTCATTAAACAAAGAATGGCTAATGTAAGCCATCACTCTGAGCTGTCGATCTCTCCGTCCCCAACCCTTGACTCTTTTTTCATTTTCGGCCACTCCACTCATGTTTCTCTCTAGCGTTTCATCTCATCCCTGTCTTAGCTTTAATTTGTTTTTCATCTACCATCTTGCTGTCTCATCCTTTCATGAACTCTCCATCTTTTCTTATCCTTGTCAGATATTTTCTGCTTTTATTTCTATCTTCTTTCCATTTTTTAGTCCAGTTTATCTTTTTATCCCTCTCTTATCCACTCTTGCTCCTCAGCCTCCAGGCCAGTGCAGTTATAGTTCATTTTGGAAAAAGTATTTGACAGAGTTGTACAATGAGAGAGGAAACCATGCTAAGTAATGCAGGCAGCCAAGAGGCTACATGTTTAATATATGAGTTAGGGCCAGCTGGCTGACTCAGCGAAAAGTAGGTAACTCTATCACAGTGAGCCCGAGACGCTGTGAGGTCACAGGCACCGTTTCTGTCATGTCCTGTCAATAAATTCACAATTACATTTTCTTAATATTGTTTAGAAAACTGTAATTTGGGTTATTTTATTGGTGAAGTGCTTCCTTGTATAGCGCATACATACTGCAACCAGCTGTCAACATACTGAATAGTTTAAAGCTGTGGGACATCATATAGTACCCATCTCCTTCATTTGATAAATATGGGCAGTTATTGAGGTTTCATTTGATTTGGCATGCAGGTCTAGTTAGCAACTGATGACATATTTCCTGAAATTAGGTTCTGAAAAGCTTAACGTGCCCCATGCTTGTGGCATTTATGTGTATCCTCATGTAAAAGATAGCGGCTCGACAAACAGGTTACAGGTTAGCTTCAAAATTGTTGATGAATGATTTGATCCCCTATGTATTAATCTCTGCAGGATCCCCAATTGCTGCTGTTTATATCTGCTTTTTTGCACCATTCTGCGTAAACCTTTTTAATCTTGTGTCAAAAGACAAAGTCACAAAGTTTACTCAGTATGAGTGTAACTAACTGATGCTAGAAATGCTGGTCTGCTTGATTTATACCATACCACACACCTCAGTCACCTAACGTATATCTTATTGTCATTATAAGTACAGTGTATGTGAAGGTTGCCCACTAAACTGGGAACTCAGTGTCACGTTTGATCCATCGAGGATGTGTGGATGTGTTTTGGATGCTGCACAGTGTGGAGAAAAACATGTTTTCTCTTCTCCTGGCAACAAGAACAGTGCTTTATTTAAAATAGATAGAAACATAAGTGGCTTGTTGCGTATGAGAGCTACATAATAGCCAACACAGCTGAACAAGCTAAGAAGACAGTGGCTGGAGAAACTGTTAATCAAGAGAGAGCTGAAGGGGAAAGGATGTCTGTGGAGTGCTGCCTACAGACATTGATTGGCAGAAGGGATCTTGCAAAAACAGAAATTAGCATATAAACCCCAATGCTAAGTAAAGTAGAAGTACCTCAAAAATGTACAGTTCTGGAGTAAATGTACTTGTTGCATTCGAACACTGCATTTCAGTTGTCAACCAAAATTTGCTTTTGAAGACTTGACTTGAGACTTGCTCTGACAGACTTGACTTAAAATAATTTAAAATTGTCCCAAAAGACCTAACAGTCCTTTTGATTTCAGGACATCTTCCCTACCAACAAACCTATAACTCTTTTATGAAAAGACAGAGAAACGTACATGTACAGCCATCACAGTGTGAATATTTGAGCAGCATTCTCAGCTGAAGAAATAGAACTAGAGAAGTAAATACCAGTGTTCAGAATCACTGCCTCAAAGTTCCCAGAGTAAACATGTCCTACATGTGTGTTATCTTGTTTTCACAGACGATCACCAAAGTGCTGCTGCAGTACTGTGCCCTGCTGGCCAAGAGTTTTCCCTCCTACTGTGAGAAGGAGAAGATAGTGAGTACAGCTGCGTCACAACTCTGCTACCAAACCGCCTCACTCTGCTAATCTCTGATTTAGAAAGACACTAAGTAGTGTGCAGTAGTAGTTTTATTTCTAACATTATTCTATCAATAGACATTAACATTGATAGTCTGGCATTATAATTTATTTGCCTTTGGTGCATTGTGGAGTGGGTAAGACTGTTTTTAATGGCAGGCTGGCAGATAGTGTTGACTTGCGCTAGACAAGCACAAAAAAAACTCTGCAACTGGAAGGACTGAATGAAAAGTGTTGAAAACCGTCTTTACTGATAAAAAAAAAACACACTGGCTAGCTTGGAAATAAGGTCTTATGTCTAAAATCTGAACTACCCCTTATGTCTGTTGTTTTCTCTTTCTTTGCTTTCTGTCATCCTCTTTTTTCTGTTTCTTGCCTGACTTTCATTCTGCTGCCTCTATTCTTTACTTTTTGTCTACCTTCTTTTTCTTAACCACTTATACCTGTTGTCCCCCTCATCTATCATCCTCCAGCCCTGTGTACTGATGAACAACATTCAGCAGATGAGGGTCCTGTTGGAGAAGATGTTTGAGTCGATGGGAGCAAAACAGGTGAGCATTAACAGATGAGCACACACACACACACACACACACACACACACACACACACACACACACGCACACACACCTAACGCTTGTCCTGCATCAGTGGTTTTTAACCATCTGCCACAGAGACCTAGGAGTTTTTCATTTCAACCTGCAGCTACTGAAGAGGTGTTTCTCTCTGTATCTAGGTCAACTTGTTGAAATTAAACAGTGTTTGTATATGCTAGTGTCTGTAGCACATTTTTATTCACAAGGTGCCTTTGTGATCAGATTTGTAAGAAAATGTGTGATGTGAAAGACAAACTTTGCCATTACTTACAGCAGGATGATGGAACTGTGACTGGAGAGTTTTTCCAGACAATCTCCTTTTTGAAGCATAGATGGCAACAAAATAAATTCAATTAAGAGTGCAAATGTGTCATGTATTGCAAAGGTTGTTGCCATTGGGAACTGGTCTCAGTCTTATTAGACCTACAGTGGTTGAGGAGTTCTCTGCTGCATTTACATCAGAGGGACACATTTGGAATGATAAGAAGACAAAAACATATATTTCTAATGGAAACATGCATTGAACCTTACGTTACAAAGACTTCATACAAGCCAGTACTGATCTACTGCAGTTCTGCGTCCATGTTAACCACAGAGAACATAAAAGACAAACATTTGATAATATGTCCAACAGAGCATGATGCACTGACTGTTTGGACGCTGAAATGTTTTTCTACATAGTTGTTCCAAGTGTGCATGTTTTGGTTTTCACCCCCATAAGAAAGGAAACAGATGTTAGAGGCCTTTATGCACCAAAAAATATTTCAAATGAGTGAAAAACATTTTCCCACCAAACGTGTGCCAGAGGTGGGTGTTTTCGAAATCACAGCATATCCAGTAACTGCTTCTGGATGTTTTGTAGTTGTCCTTGATTTTTTTTTTGTGAGGTTACATTCACACAATAGGCTTTTCTAAAATATTGTGCTGCAAAAGCTAGTATCCTGTTGGTCCTGTTAGTACATAGAGAAACCTATTTGGGTCAACTCACCATCCTCCAGATGTGACCTAATTATTGCAATGGAACCATTTTATATGTAAATGGGTTTATTGGTCACTAACAGTAGATCAGAAGCTATATTAGTAATACAATAAGTTATATGCAAGCAGGTATCTTTATTTCTGTGTTTGTGTTGAACCTGTAATTATTTCAAGTTTCAAAGCTTTGGATGAAACTTGGAAAAAGTGTATTTTGTGTAGTTGCAACATTTAATTTGCAATGTGGACAACCTTGGAGTAATACAGTTGAAAACCATATTACCATATACCGTATTTTGTGTTAAAGTAACCCTGCTGAGCTATTTTGTAATAATAATGGTTGAGACAGCTCTACAATAATAGCTTACTGTATCTTGTTGAAAAAAGTGTGTGCATGAGGATAAGTTAATTTAAGTAAGGTGAGAATGAGTGTGTGTGTGTTTCTTTCTACAGTTAACTGCTGAGGAGGAGATGGTATGTCTAGGTTTCTTTTTTGCCCTCGCTCTCCTTTCTCCTGTTGCTCCTGAAACACAAAGATCTGAAAAAAACAAGTTCATTAAAGGTCCCATGGCATGACAATTTCACTTTATGAGGTCTTTAACATTAATATGAGTTCCCCCAGCCTGCCTATGGTCCCCCAGTGGCTAGAAATGGTGATAGGTGTAAACCGAGCCTGGGTATCATGCTCCGCCTTTGAGAAAATGAAAGCTCAGATGGGCCAATCTGGAATCGTCCCTGTATGACGTCATAATGGGGAAGGTTACCTCCCCTTTCTGTGCTTTGCTCACCCAGAGAATTTTACCCACCCATGAGAAAGAAAGAGACATCATGGGTTGCAAACAATTGAAGCATGGCTGTCACTACCCAATGTGAGTCGAGTGTAGATTAGAGTTGCGCATGCGTCACTTTGTGACAAGATGCTAACGAGAGTCTTCTGTAATGTCAATACAGTAAAAAGGGACCTACTTAACCCTTGTGTTGTCTTCCCGTCAACCATGAAAAAAAAAAAAATTCAACACTATTGTGATTTTTTAATGTTTTTTTTCAAAGTTATTTGATATTTCAGCAATAAATTTCAAAGGCCCATTTTTTGTGATTAAAAAAACTGAAAATTGGTCAAATTTGACCCGAGGACAACATGAGGGTTAAAGAAGTTTGTTCACTGCTGGCTACAAGTTAGTTACTGGAATGGCGTTTTAAGCTAACCTTAGCAATCAAACCATCATAGATAGCTAAAATGTTATTGAAATGATTTCCTTCTTCTGTTATTTTTTGTAATGAGAAAAGTTTCTTATTTTATGGATTTCACAAATTTCAGTATGACACGTTATGCTGTAAACCTTTTAAATCTGAGCATGCGCAACTCACATCTGCACTCAACTAACGTTGGGTAGTGACAATGGCAGTTTGTCAAGGCCAACCGCCACCCTCCACCTTGCACCCCCCACCCCCTTCAGACTTCAGATACAGTATTAACTAAGGCCTGCATAAGAGCATCCAAAAGGCAGCATGTCATAGGACCTTTAAAACAAAAACCCACCCTGAACCTGTTGTAACCCAGGTGTGTGTGTGTGTGTGTGTGTGTGTGTGTGTGTGTGTGTGTGTGTGTGTGTGTGTGTGTGTGTTTTTAAATTTTCCCTATTTACAAGAGATCAACTCAACCTCTTTTTCCTTTTCCTAGATTCCTAGTTTTCACTCCTAGAAATAAACTTTTCCTCTCATATGATTTATGTGGAAAAATACTGTTGTTTTCACTACGGTGCTGCTTCTTTCCAAAAGCTTGAGAACGAGGAGGAACCCGAGGAGTTTGATGAAGAGGTGGGTCTGTCACAACCTCAAACCTCATAGTTTAGTTTGAATAAAATTACTTTTTAATGGTTTTTTGAAAGACTAATTCATTTTTCTTTTTTTTATCTTTGTGATCAATTACTCTTTCTTTTTAAACAGCAAATACACGGAATAGCAAAAATTATGTGGCCACCCAAACTTTAGATTATCTGCTGCTATAACAGCCCCCACTCTTCTGGGAAAGCTTTCCACGTGATTTTAAATCTGGCTGCAGGGATTTTCTCCAAGTCAGCCACTAGAGCATTAGTGAGGTCCTGTTGTCGTAAAGGTATTTTCTTTACTGTACTGTACTGCCCACTATATTACAGAGTAAGTGTTAACGGGGAGGTCATATAGTCATGCTCAACCAGAAAACTAGACATATTACATACCTAAAGGCCAATTCGGGGTGGATTTTGAATCATTTACGATCCCGGAATTATAAAAACTATACAAAATTGGCATTCTTTTCACTGTTTGTCTCGTTTGCTGTTACAGGTTGTTTAAGAACATTGTATGAAAAATGACACAAAAACATTAAAAAGTCAATTTAAGTAACAGATAAAATAAGTCAACATTAACTTTTCCATATCCATTGGCCGCAAACAGTGGTCTCCTGGGTGAAAGTCCTGTGCTTTTTTGACTCGTGCATCCACCACAACCTCCTCCTCAGACACTGACTTTGTTACTCGTTATACAAACCCCAATTCCAGTGAAGTTGAGACGTTGTGTAAAACGAAAATAAAAACAGAATACAAAGATTTGCAAATTCTTTTCAACCTATATGCAATTAAATATACTATAAAGACAAGATATTTAATGTTCAAACTGATAAACTTTATTGGGTTGTTTTTTTTGCAAATATTCACTCATTTTGAATTTGATGCCTGCAACACGTTCCGAAAAAGCTGGGACAGGAGCATGTTTACCGCTGTGTGTGTTACGTTGCCTTTCTTTTAACAACACTCAGTAAGCATTTGGGAACTGAGGACACTAATTGTTGAAGCTTTGTAGGTGAAATTATGTCCCATTCTTGCTGGATGTACGACTTCAATTGCTCAACAGTCCAGGGTCTTCACTTCATACTGGCAATACATTTTCAATGGGAGACAGGTCTGGACTGCAGGCCAGTCTAGTACACTCACTCTTTTACTACCAAGCCACATTGTTGCTTGGTCACATTGTAACACCTGCAGAATGTCGCTTAGAATTGTCTTGCTGAAATTAGCAGGGATGTCCCTAAAAAGGTCTTTGCTTTGAATGCAGCATATGTTGCTCCAAAACCTGTATGCACCTTTCAGCATTAATGGTGCCTTCACAGTTACCCATACCATGGGCACTAACACCCCCCCATACCGTCACAGATGCTGGCTTTTGAACTTTGCGCTGATAACAATTTGAATGGTCCTTTTTCTCTTTGGCCCGGAGGACATGACGTCCATGATTTCTGAAAAAAAAAAATCTAATTGAAATTTGAAAGCAGAAATTCACAAGCAGTGTTTTTAAGTAAATTAGTGTCTAATTTAGTTTTAGTGGATGCCTATATCTGACAATGACTATGAAGTCTACAGCACCCTAGCTGGGTCCTTTTTCAAAAACCTCAGCAGAGCAAGACAACGGTCCCTTTTATATTTTATTTATTTATATAATCACATTTTCATTGTCCTAAATCTTTATTTCATTTGTTTGTTTTTATTTCCATATCATCTCCACCAGGCCAACCCTGACAATGGAGAGGATGACATGGTGGGTTAGCTGCACCAGCAAAACAAAACAAAAATCACTTTCATATTTTTTTTGTAAATGTCTCTTATTCTTTTTTCTAATTACTTTTGTCTCATCACACCTTTGTTGTTTTGTTCATTTCAATTCCAGTCTGGCTGCTCAGACTCAGAGGGATCTGAGGTAAGAAAGAATTAAGGAAGGACAAACTGACAATCAAGGCAAAAATCCTCTTAGAAACAGTTTTGTAACTTTCCTGAGATCTTGGATATTTTATATCATAAATTTCTCAATTGTAAAGAAGACATTGATTCTTATTGTGGCTGTGTCCTTACAAAACATCCTCACAACAATACAGATAATGAATGGTGGGAATAGGGCTGTAACAAACTTAGACTCATCACTGGTGGACTCAAATGCTCATAAAACAGTAGAAAGTTTAACAAAATAATTACTTGGCAAAAAGTTTGAACAAAGAAAAGCGCTCACTTGGAGGATCAAACAGTATCACAAAAACTATAAACAAAACCTGATTACATGAAGATCTGGCTAGAACACTTAACAACACTATCACATGGACCAAACAAGACAAAGAGAGACAAGACGACTATTCATACATGAGGTAGGGGAAAACAGGTAAAACCAATCAGGGGTGAGGTAGACAGACAGATAATCACAGGGAGTCACATTTTAACATTCTTCTCTAGTTCTCAGTCAATAAACCTTTTAAAAATGGATTGTAGTGATGCGTTGCCTCAGTGCAACTTCCAAAAAAAAACGTTCAGGAGATTAACATAAAAACACAAATTCAGATCAATTTTGTATGAAAATGGTTCTCACAAAGTCAGAAAATTGTGGACCCCATCAATCATAGATAGAAACTGATTTAGGAAATGTGTTTTTCCACACCTTTTAAAACTGTCTAGGGCTGTTCTTGTTTTCAAGAGTTGGTTACTATAGCAATTTAACCTGGATGATAAACCTGGATCAGCCATTTAAAACTTTTTCTGCTTCACGAGAAACTTTAAGTGTCCAAGATCACAGGGAAACATTTCAAATTACATTTTAAATGACTTGTGCTTATTGTCAAGGAACTATTATTACCACTTTGAACTCCCCAGCTGCTTCTCCATGAACACAGCTGATAAATCTCTCCGTATCGCTGATGCTAAAACGTCCATAAAGCTCCAGGAACAACATGCTAGCAAAGCTCTTAACAGATTTACAGCTGGGCGCTATCTCGAACACAGCCCTCCTCCTCTAGTGAATGCTTAATAGGCTAGACAGTGGGCTGCCAGATACTTGAATTTGATAGTGTATAAAAATGTTGTATTTAGCTGCCACTTAATGGCTTTCTTGAAATGGCTTAATTTGTCAGCATGTGGGGGGTCTGTCGCATATCAGAGAGGAGAAGGGAAAGTCGGACTTGGAGTAGAGGGTGAAAAAAATCTCAACTGTGGTGGTGGTTAATGGATAAAGTTATTGTTATCTTAACAGATGTTGAATGGGGTGTTTGAGTCAAGGTTTGCATACTGTTATGGTTTGGCTAAATGTGTTGCTCCTTTAGTATCGTTGGGGCCTGTGCAGAAAAGAAGATATTTTACGTATAATATTATATGTGTGTATGTATGATTTGTGTGAAAGATTGTGTAAAAATTGTCTGGTGAAACTGGGGTGCAAGCCCTCTGTATATTAACTTTTTGTATGTAATATTATCACCATGATTGGTTTTTAACTTGGCATTGCTCCTTAATTGCTGTCCTCATGTGGTAGTAAAACAATGTAATTGGGATGCGTTGGGCATTAGAGGTTTCTTTTTAATGTAATATTCCTTGAAGACCTTTCTAAAGGAGCTGTGTATTAAAGGATGAACCCCGAGATTATTGAATGTGCCACGCTGCACCCAAAGTTTCAGATTTTAAAAAAATTGATTTTCAGGGGTGCTTTGTTGTTTTGTGTTAGATTATTATTGAGTGAAAGTAAGGGTTGATTTACAACATGGCTTGGCACACCTTTCAAGAGGGGATGTCATTACTTTGGTAATAAAATACCGGTATAGAATGTGTGCTCTAGTACTGTATTTCTGGCTTCGGTAGGACCAATTCTGGAGAGGGTGAAGACATTTTTCTGACATTTTGTCAAAGTTGAAGTCATATTTGGTTAAAGGTTTGGTGTTAGAGTCTAGGGAATGCATTATCTCAAAGAAGGTCTTCACAAGAGTCAAGGTGAGAGTGAACTATTTGTTCATGAGCGCTGTGAGGACAAACCTGTGCACGCAGGCACGTCGTGTTTCCATCTGAGGACAAAAAGCAGGATCCCACACGATAGATAATGTATGTTAGGGATAAGTCTTCGTTGTTTCCTGCACTGTTTCTGTTCAGTTTCTGTTTCTTGCTTTCATTGCATTGCTTTAGCTTTGTACGAAAACAGGCGATTGCTAATGCTGTCCTGTCCTGTCCTTTTCAATCTGTTCTGTCCTGTCTACCTTTACTATAGGTTGACAACAAAGAGAAGGAGAACAAGGTTGGTTGGACAGGCCCAGCGATGTGACGTTGCCTTTGTGCAACTGGGACTTTGTGTTTTGTGTGTTGTGCTGTTCTTTGTGAACTAGACTCACCTGTGTATGTTTATGTTCTGTTTTTACTAAAAATAATTTTCTGAATCTTATTAGAATATGAAACTGCAAGCCTCTCTACACATTTACTATTGCGAAGAAGAGTAGACACTGTTTGTTATGAGTTTAATTTTATTAAAAGCTGCACATGGCTGCTTGGTGACACCAAATGGCGGTCAGAGGAAACAATTTTAAAACCTAAATTCCTGCCCACATATACAGCAACATATCTGTGACACCAAAATGAGGCCAGAATGAATCGTCAATTGAAACTTTAATTTGTTGCTTCCTTTAGGCAAATATTTTCTCCCATCACTGACCATATTCAGCTCCTGAATTTAGGTTGTTTGTGATACATTCTTGTTTCATTTTATGTTTTGCGCTTATGTACCATACATCTTGTATGGTATTTTATAAAAATGTATGGCCTAGTGCAGCTTTGATCACTGATTTTGTTTCAGATATTGAAAGAATATGTAGTTTATTTATTACAGCAACATCACATGTTGGAAGACAAGTAGGTCCATGGGTTCTGTCACTGTTCCTAAATTCCAGTCCACTTTTGGGGAAAGTCACCTGATCACAATGCAGAACAGCATCTTGCTCTAACATTAAAGGCTATGTTTCCACCAGACATCTTGTTTTACAGCTAGAAGCACTAAAGAAATGCTTCAGGGAAGTGCTGCGTGTTACATGGTGCCCACTTGAGATATTTTAAACGTTTGGTAATAAAAGGAAAATGCGAAGCTCTCGCAGCTGTTGAGAACCTACAAACAGTGTGATTCCTGTTCAAAACAAGGAGGCAACAAAGGGAACGACAAACTGGAAACATTTAGTAGAATATTGATATACACATTAAACTTTAATGTTGATCACTGAGCAGATATTTCTCCTAAAATTTAAATAGTCTTAAGAAACTAGAGTTCTGTTGCTTATGTAACTGTTTGTGTCTTTAGTAAGTTATTTGCCATCTGTCCTTCTGTAGGACGAGTCCTCAGGCTATGATGACAGTGAGGAGGAGCAGGAGAAGGTTTGCAGTCTATAAAATAGGTTCCTCCAACCAACATTTCCATACTAACCTCTCCTCTCCTGCCAGCTGTCATCTCAGAGCTGACTGAAATCCTCACATGTGGTTGACTAGATCCTTCATTCACCCTGCTGTTCTCGTGTGAGACAGTGTCTAAGATTGTATTTGTATACAGTATGTGTTCGTGTTTCCACTTCTTTTTCCTATCATCATACAGTGCCATTAACTTATTGTTCCCCATGCTTTATATTTGTTGTTTTCTGCCTTTAATGTCTTTGTTTGATTTCTTTCTTTGTCCAAAAGCTTGATAAGGAAAAGGTGAGCCTGAGCAATCAGCCACATTGCCTTATGATGAATGTTGTGAATGTTGTTTTTTATTTTACTTTATTAACATTTATGGCATATGTCTTTTTCTTTTCTGTTTACACATCTTCCTTGTCCAAGAAGGAAAAGGTGAACTTTTTTGTTCTGTTTTTAAGCATTAAGTGTGTGTGTGTGTGTGTGTGTGTGTGTGTGTGTGTGTGTGTGTGTGTGTGTGTGTGTGTGTGTGTGTGTGTGTGTGTGTGTGTGTGTGTGTGTGTGTGTGTGAAGTCTGATCTTGAGGGGATATTATCACCTGAATCTGCAGCTCCCCTCAGCTTCACAAAGCTTTAAAGCGACTTTCAGCTCTTTGTTTAATTGTCCGACTCGCAACTTTAAAGCAGACAGACACATTTCAAGACTAGCTGGTGAACACTGCTGGATGTGTAGTATCCAGTTCACCATATCAAGGCGATGATGTGTCAGGGTCGTGTTCACAACGTATTGCAGCTGCCGCCAAGTGGCCAACAAAATCAGTTGTGCCAGGTTTAACAAAAAAAAGTGCCAAAGGCTAACAGGAAAGTTGAACATAATAAAACTGCCAAAAATAGTGTGTTTGTTATGTTATCATGTGAATGAATGTGTGAACATGGATTTATACTGGGGCTTTCAGCATCTGAACATAGCTCACTTATAAATGTGTGTCCTTGCAGGCTGAAAAGAAAGACAAAGAGAAGCAGGTTGGTTGGTTGTTGGTTGATCTGCTCTCGTTCCCCTGTAATGTCAGTCATGTTGAATGCACCCATTTATTCAATTTACTGTATATGTATTTTTTTTAAAGCTAATTCAATAGAAAGGGTTTGTTTGTAAGAAAAATAGATTAATGGTGTTGGCTTTCTTTTCATACATTTTTAATTTCCCTTCTTTGCCCCAAGGAGGACACAAAGAGTAAACAGGTGGGTGCTTGAAACACAGACCATCCTCATTCTTTAGAGATGTTAGGATCGATCAGTGCAGAAAAGTAGGGTTTTGTAAATGTTGTTAAAGGGTCCTACAGTGCATCTTTCTCAAGTGGGTCCTGTTGTTGTGTCTGTTAGACTAAACACTGAGCGATGCATAAACCCACTGACACGCTCAAGATTGTATTGCAATGATTTATTCCTCCACATGTAAAATACAACTAGTACTGCAGTTATCAAATGTAAAGTTACTTTGTGAGTCGAAATAAGTGTGTTTTTGCGGCGGTGAAAAACGAAAGTGTTCGCTCTCAAGCCCCCCCCCTCTCTGTCAAAGCCCAAAAAACCTAGGTGAACTGGTGAAGTAACAAATGTAATGTTATCACTTCTGCTCAAACCGTGATGAACACGCCCACCACCTACAATATAAGTGCACAAAATAAATGAGAACATAGACAACATACAGTATGTGGCTGCTAAACCTGTATTTATAATTTGTATTGATTTTGATCACCTGCCCACTGTGACTAAAAAGAAGACATAAAAGAACACTAAGAAGCTGTAAAGGTAATAAAAATTACAAGGGTAATAAAATTAGTAAGAAGTGACCTTGCACAACTAGAAACCTGTAGAGCCCAAGCAAATGTTAACGTATGCAGTCACATCAGGCATGTTGCCAAATTAACCAAATTAATGTACCTCAAATTGATGACAAAACAATGCCTGAAAATATTACTTGTAGTCATCTTCTAGGAGAACAGTTAGGACTATAAGGCCAAATAAATGGTACTAAATACATCAAAAAGGATTATTTGTATAAGAAATTGCATACGGATGTTGACATGCATCTGGTTACCAAAATCAAAGACAATTATCAATCATAACCTCACTTGAAATTGCACTTTGCATGATTTAGACTAACGCAAATGTGTAGTTGAACACACCCGCACCATCTTTTCTTGAGACTTCAGGCTCAAAGTTAATGGATGGTTGGTAGTTAGTATCGTTTGATGATTGAAAAGTGCTGCAGTGACCAGCTTTTAGCGTGTATAAGCAGTGTGTATGTAAAGTTTATTAATAAATAATTTATAACAGACTATAAAACTGGTTGGCACAACAGTATTAAGGGCATTTATTTTTACATTATAACAAATGAATTAACTCTTTATACACATTTACAAATCAAGTTTAAAACTGCACCTTGGAAATTCTTTTCTTTTGACCGTATTTGTGAGCCGTAGGATGCGTATGACTCCCCAATAAAGCGTAGGACCTGACCTGACCAGTCTGTAGTTCCACTATCTGCTGTCCATGTTGACTCAGACTCCAATCCAATTCAAAGAATCATGCCCACTTGCCAAAAAACCTTATTTGGCCGTAAACAGAGGCAGCACTGCTTGATACAATTCATACTTTTTCCAGAGTGAAGCTTTTTTTTTTTTCTTTGAGCTTAGTCATTTCACTTTCTTTCTTAGTTTGTTACAATTAAATTGTCTTATCATTCCCCTTTATGCAGGGAAATTATTGGAAAAAGGTGAA
This sequence comes from Percina caprodes, assembly GCA_013375575.1. Taxonomy (NCBI): domain Eukaryota; kingdom Metazoa; phylum Chordata; class Actinopteri; order Perciformes; family Percidae; genus Percina; species Percina caprodes. Next base: position 5,673,065 of record JABXJD010000018.1, on the reverse strand, counting down.
ACATGACAGTAGAGGACACCTGTCTAATGTTTAATTTTGTTTTCTTTCTGACTAGTCAAAGGAGGAAGTTAACAAGGTTTGTTTGTCACAATCATCTTCCTTTTGCCTCTGCAGAGTTTTTCCCTCTGTTCCACCTCCTAAATGCAACTCCTGAATTTAGGCTATTAGCCTATTGGCCTGTTAGCCGTGGTACACTAGACCCCTCTGTCTTACTCCCAAACTGATGTAAAACATTTGCAGGTAGATTTTGTACAACAGTAAACTCAACTCTTGTATAACCTGAGCCGGGCCGAGGCATCAGGAAAATCATGCAGCTGTTCAAGGCCAATCACCACATGAAAATGGAAATTCTCTTTGGATTCTTTTATTAATTTTTTGTTGTAATTTAGTGTATTTGAATGCAATGCTTGTCACGTGTACAATGATTAGATACATTTTGGTGGAGCTACAACAAAATCCAAGATCATATTTTTATATTTAATTAATCTTATTAAATCTCATTTTTAATCTCAATCTTTTTATATTTGCATTGAATTTTTACCATTTTTGCAGTGTGAGAAGTTAGTAAATTCATCTTAGAGTGCTTATATATTTGCATTTAACTACAAGTTTGCATGTGCATTATGGCAACCATCCAAAGTCAGTAAGGGATGATTCTGCTGTCATCTGATGCCTACTCCATATTCTTTTTATACTTCTAGGTACACACAAAGTACCCAGCAATGTACAGTATTTAGTATGAACAATGATGCTCATGTTGTAGTTGCTTGTCTCAAGTGTGTGCATTAGTGAGAGCTAGTATTACAAGCTTTATAGGGCCATAAATAGGCTTTGGGCAGCCATATAGTACATGTAAATATATGTCTCAATTAGCTAAGTATCTGATCATTCATTGTATGAGGTGGCTTCCTTCCAAACAATTCCTGTTTGGGATGAAGTCAGTGTGCAGGAGTACTGTAGCAGTGAAACATCATACTTTTACAGGTGATGTCAATTTTCCCCTTTGTCTTGTAGGATCTCAATAAACCAGAGGCAATAAACATACAGCTTTTATTAAAATCACCCACTCACCATTACCCAACCCACCAGACAATATGACAAACAATCCAAAATAAAGATTATAGACTATATATTTTTTTCTTTTTGCATACCATAATGTACAATCCTGTGTCTGTGACGTTATAGTGTGTGTACTGTGTGACTTTTCTTTTTTACTTTTTTGTCTTTTTTCTTGTTTCTTTCCTTTCTGTCTTTCCGGGAAGACTGAAGCCACAGCTGCCACAAAGAAGGTACAGTTGTGTGGTAGAGAAAGATAAGAGAGTTGGACAAAAATGTATTTCCTGTAAAGGACATTTCTAATTTCAGGCTGTTATTCTAGTGGGAAAAGTGCGTGTGTGTGTGTGTGTGTGTGTGTGTGTGTGTGTGTGTGTGTATGTGTGTGCTAGTTTTCTTAAAAGCTGTTCTTCTTAGTCATTCACCCGGTAGTCTTACATTATGTAGGAAATACTACTTACATAAAATATAATGAAATGTATATGTTGAACTAAAGTGAAGTGTTAAACTAGCAAATATAGTGTTTTTATAGGAGGTAAAGCTAAAATTCATGTGCATGAATACATGATTGCTCCTAAAACAGCCCAAAAACAAAAGTATATTTTGTAAATGTTTATTTTTTTCCAAACGTTTTTAACTGTTCGCTTTATAAAACACTGAAGAATTGGAAGGTCATATTTTTCTCTTTTCAACAGAGACTAGTTGTTTCTTGCTGCTTCCAGTTTTTGTCCTAAACACATCCGTCAGTAATGAGATTTAATTGATACTGGTCTTCTGATCTAATTCACCTAAAAGAAAAAACAGTAGCATACTAGTTGCTATTTTGCTAAACTTGAGCATGTGATCATAAAGCGGATGGTTTGAATCCTAAGTACAAAGTTGTAAGAACCAGTTTTAGGTTGACTAGATCTTATTATATCTTCACTTACACGGCACTTGATTTACCCTCCTGTCTTATATTGGAAAACAATGTGCCTGGTATTTTGATTCATCGCTCAAGGACACCTCACACATGTGTACACTCACTTCCAAAAGCCTATAAAGATGTTTGGCTGTGCTGGCCACTTGCAGTTTACATGAACACAGCTGTACATTTCATTCTTGGATTCAGACCAAGAAGGGGTGGAGTGGACACTCCAAACTTCCAATTCACTCAACCTTTTTAAATTAAATTGCAAGATACTAAAACACTGTCATTTCAAAGTCACAGACCTCTTTTTGTTCAATTATATGTTATGGCACTTTGCCCAACGTCCTCTATCTAATAACACAGTTGCACAGTTAAAGATGGCACACTTTCTACAAAGACACTTTAGGGATGTCTTTTCTTACAATTGTCTAACCACTTGGCTTTTGTAACATTTGGTGCATAATGGAGGTCCAGCACACTAATGAGCTTCAAGCTGTAATTCCCTGATTTAATGAAGGTCTGGTACCAGAATCTTCAAGACCAGTTTTTACTGCAGGCTGCAAGGCTTTTTTTAATTAAATGTTTGTGATGCCATATGCAGCAAGTATGACTTATTATTGGCCAATTTTAGCTTTCTACTCAAAAAAGTATGTTAACTGAGGAAAGAGTGACAGCCTCCTGCTGTCAAATGAGTTGACTTGAAATAAAAAAATATATATATTCAACCTCTCATGGTTGATTTTGAGCTTCAGGAAATGGTGTGCTCTTCATATTTTTGTGAGTTCTCTTTATACATGCGGTTGAATAGGGTTGAAGAGGCATGAATGAGAATGTGTTCTACAAACTTAACTGAAATCTTATTTAGTCATTTGCATTTAAGTCAGCATTTCTTTCCTGTTTACTGGTCTGTATACACATCACACACATCACACACAAAATACGCCCATACTGTAAGTCACTTTGAGTATCTCTGACTCACTGTAGTTGAAATGGCTCACCCATTGACATGAGAAATGAGTCGGGTGTTACAAACTCTTACTCATCTCGCCAACGCACTCCACACATATTCCTCCACATTATGTCCATGTACTGTACAATATTTGTCTTTTCTGCCACGATTTAAATTTTTTTTAAGAACTAAATCTGGCTTCAGCAGAACTAGATGCTGCGGACATTGTGACCGCAGCGTCAAGTTGACATTTTGGGTTTTGCATATCTTGTAATGGCTTTATATAGCTCATTGTGAAGGCTTAAATTAACAGGTTATCACTTTTCTCCTCCTGTTCATTTTTGTGTGTGTTGTAGCTGGATATAGAGGCAGCTGACATCCTCAATGAGCTGCAGGTGAAGCTTAGCACCTTCCTGGATAACTTCAGCACCATGTTTGCCAAGAGGTAACACACACACACACGCACACTACTCCATGGATGTCTGAGGAGCAAGCCTCTGTCAGCCCTGCAGAAGTTTTCTTATCTAAGTTTGCCTCTGTCTCTTCTCCCTCCAGTTTCCAGACTCGTATTAACGGCTGCATGCGTCAGATGGCTGAGATCCTTTACCAGATCAAAGGCCCACCCAACCACAACACTGCAGAGGCAGATGCTGATGCCGTGCTGAGGCCCCTCATGGAGTTCCTGGATGGGAAGTAAGTGAAAGCATGAGGCACACAAAGTGGCTCTTTTTGTAACTGCACAAGAGGGTCCCCGACTTTTAATGTATATTATTTTGCCTTCACTTATTTACTTACACACTAAAGATCAATGGGTCAAAATTGACTCAATTTGGGTCGATATAGCACTAGTCTATATCCATGACCTTCCACTTCTGGGATTGCTCTGTTGCTGCCGGAATATCCGCCGTCCTTCTTTTCGGCTGGATGTCCGTTATCTTACACTTTCTTTGTGTTTAATTTAAAACTCTGGTCGATTTATGAGGACTATGGTTAACTGCTCCTCAGATCTCTGCAGGGGAAATCCAGACAGCTAGTTAGACTATCTGGCCAATCTGAGTTATCTGTTGCACAAAAAACAACTTTTGAACGTACCCATGTTCCACCAAAACAAGTTCCTTCCCGAGGCTATTTTGCAGCAGCTCTGGGGCTCCAATGACGATTGTGATTGGTTTAAAGACATGCCAATTAACAAGAGCCTGTTCCTCTCCCATCCCGGAATGCTGTGTGGACTAGCCAGACCCTCCTTCGCAGCGCTGTGTAGGAAGGTCTGGCAATGCGAGACTAATATAACACCAGCAAGGCGTTAATGTTATGCATGAGTAAAAAAACATACAAAAAAGGGGGTTGTTTTGACCCAGTGTTACTGTTCTATTTAAATATTACTGTTGAAATATTTAACCATTTATTGATCATAATCTTCTTAAGCTCTTTTTAAACTTACATGTCCATATTTGTTTTTTTGTTTTTGATACTATATGTACTTATTGTTTGCAGTTTTGAATGTCATGTTGTTTTGTGCGCCCAACAATACGTTTGTATGACAGGTAAGACTTGCTCTTGTTGGGTCTAACACTAGGTCAAAATTCCCATATTGTGGTTTTGATAAATAACCTATCAGTAATATATTTAAACAAATAAATATATAAAAAATACCACTAACTCGTTCCAATGGGTTAAAACAACCCATTGGAAGTGGGTGAAGATGGTATATTAACCCAAAATGGATGGATTATTGATCTTGTTGTGTGTGTGTGTGTGTGTGTGTGTGTATGTATGTGTATATATATATATATATATATATATATATATATATATATATATATATATATATATATATATATATATATATATATATATATATATAATGTCATTATGGTCACTATTTTATGCAGCACTTAGGTCACTCATAAATGAATAAATAGTATATTATGAATGAACTGATCGACTGAATGCTTGCAAACTGCCCTGTACAATGACTTCCACTACAACATAGACTGTTGGACCAAACAAGTTTAAGCTCACATATTTGATGTTGTGTGTGATCCAGCCTCAGTATCTTTGCTGACATCTGTGAGAAAACGGTGCTGAAGAGGATCCTGAAGGATCTGTGGAAGATCGTCCTGAGCAGCTTGGAGAAGTCTATCGTCCTGCCTCAAAGCAACGACAGCCTGGTAAGTACAGTCTTAACTCCAACCGTCACAACTACACTTCTTACCCCACCCAACCCTAAACCGAAACAAAATCGAAACCTAATTAATCAAAGGGTACTCCATCAATTCTGCAGTGCATTCCTGTAACATTATTAGAGTTATTATGGACGGTTTTAGAGGGGAAAAGATCAATGCAGCAGAACCAGAGATATTCACAGCCAAAATGTCATCATTGTGTCATGTCATGTCACAAAGATAGAAGAATAAGGACACAAACACAAGATAATGAAAAAAATGTTCTATAATGTCTTTACAGTCATCACAAGTCCAGCTTTACACACTAATGAGAGTCATCAATGATGGAAAAGTCCACAAACAAACACAGTTAAGGACAATAAATGAGCATGTTTTTGCCCATTCAGGACAAATCAACTACACTTATTATTCCCAGCCATTTTAGTCAATTATGGGCTTCGTTCTGTATTGATTTCCTTTAAAAAAAAAAAAAATCTTTTATGTTTATTTCCTGTGGTAATGAAGCAGCAGGCTGGCACTGTTTTGGAAACTTGTTATTGGTGCGGCAATTTCTGAAAATCAACGAATTTACATGCAATCATATTAACGCTTAACATTCATGTTTGTGTGTTGTTGTTGTTGTGTCTTCTAGTGGCAAAGCTCATAAACATAAAATTGGCAGAAAACAAGTTTCTCTAAATTGCACAATTTGTTTTTTAAATATAATAAAATAAAATATCTCAACAAAGCCCCTGCAAGTTGATTAAAACGAATGGAAGGTACTGTAGTGAATCTGCAGATATGCTGTATGCTGTATGTATGTACTGTTGGATTGTATAGTATCTGATAGCTCAGCTGCAGTAAGATCTGCAGCTGTACTCTGCTGCCACCTAGTGTGAAGGCTGGAAGTAGTTTTACATTTTCAAGTGATTTGATTAATTTTTTTTATATTTTTTTTTAAATATGTTTATTGATTTTCAAGAATAAGGATAGAGGAGAGAGGGGAAAAAGGAAAATAAAAACCTAACAAAGAATACAAAATATACTGAACATAAAGAACACAGCACATCTTGGATTACAATAATATTCCACGGTCATAGTAAGGATAGACACTATAAACAAAAACATCTTAAGATAATAAAGTTAAATGAATTTGACATCTACAAATCACATACTAATTTTCCCAGTGAGGTCTTATAAAATAGCCAACATCTATGGGTTCACATTTCTAAGGTGATTAGTATCGGGTCCCATGTCTTATCAAACTTGTCTCCTCTGTCTTCATTATAAAATCTCAGTCTTTCCAGATGCAAAGTATATGACAGTTCTCACAGCCACAACTATATGAAGGCACAGAATCCATGATTTGATTAATTTTAAGCTGATTTGATTAAAACGGTTTCATAATTTTCCCCATCTTACATTTATCATGCACAACACAAAATGTATAATTTAAGGAAAGGGGCCTTAAGGGTGGAAATCAGAAAAAGTGATGAAGGTGCAAAAATTGCTTGCTGTTAACAATAAATGTCAGTTGGGTGTTGTGAATGATGAATAATTGATAGCAGACAGTAGCAGAGGAACACTGTTTCAAATAAAATGTCACCAAATTTATTAAATCAATTGACAATTTAATCACAATTTTTTCAATTCACATGCATTTTAAAATTTTCAATTAATTTGTGTTGCCTACCACCCCTCATAACCTAGTGGTGGATGGCACCAAGTATTTCTTCCCCAGTTTTATTTCTTCTGTGAATATGTTAATCATGTTAAATCAATGCATTTTTTCTTTTGTACTGAGAATTGTAAGAATAAGGCATGAACATATCCTGTATAGCCACTTATTTCTCTTGCCTCCTCTCTGCAGGGTGCCCAGCTCCTCACAGCAGCTAAAGGACTGTCGAATCTCAAGGTAACACATGTAAGGCGAAGAGAAAAAGGGTGACTTGTACTGTAGGTTTCCAAAAATACATTACAAAGCCTGGATTTTGATTTACTATTCATCACTATGTGGTAGGTTATTGAAGCCAGACAAGAGTTAGAGCATGGATGCTAACAAACAAACAGCTACTTAAAAACTGCCCGTAAAACATTCATGAAGTAAAACTTGCTACAGAGACCACACGTTCTAGCAGAAAACAGGAATTATAGTCATTGGTGGCTGCTTGTTTTTGCAGCGTGCAGGATGTTGCACAAAGTAGACAGTTTGAAGACTAGATAGGCTGGGTAACATTTTATATATATTTTTTTTATATCTTTATTTCGAACATGCAAGAGAAAGTATATACAAATAAAACAAAAAAAGAAAAAAATAACAACAAGAAACATTAAAAACATTGGAGAGAAAACCTCTATCACATGTGCAAAAAGGAGTAGGAAGAAGTAAAACTTATGTACTCCTACCCCTTTAATTCTTGCATTCCTTCAATTTTAAATATTTATAATTATGTTGCTATATATATCCATATATATACACATACCTACACATACACACAAACGTTGTGACGTAGAAAGGAAATTAAAACTGTTCTGGAGATGCTCACACAGCACAAGTCTCTGAAATCATGCAGATGTACGGATGAGGGATCATTGGTCTGTTAAATGTATTCAGGTTATTATCTCACTGGATTCAAGTGAACAAACCAGCAAGCAAGTGACACTAAATGTCAAAACATTGCTAAATAGCAAAGAACTGAATTTATGACTTTCCCAGTTTGATTTATTTATTTATTTTGTGAGTTGCTCTTATGAAGGAAGTTTGTCTAATGTCGGTCTATAAACTATGGTTGCTGCAGGGAGGTGGTGAAGCCAAGACCTTGACGCCCAAACAGTGTATAATTATCGATGCAGGGCTGGAGACAATCAAGGTAGGTGGAGACATTAACGTGTCAAGCAAGAAACAGCACTGAAAATGACAGTTGGCATATAAAACGTGTGTGATAATAATGTTTTGTTCATGTCTGGTAACCTACAAGTCTTCAGTGTACAGTTTTTATCAATCTTTTTAACAACACAAAAAAACGTATTCAACAAACAGTGTAAAATTGTATTCTGTTACAAAATGTATTCCTGTATATTACATTATATCTATATTACATACAGTACATGTACATACCTGTGTACGGTATTCATAGAATCGCTGCACTTATTGTTATGTCATTCCAATTAAGCATCGCATCTTGCCATTTAAATACAAGCCAATTTATATAATAGTAGACTACACTAACCATGTTAAGCATATTACCAGGCACCATCATGGTGTGTATTTAAAATGTCTGCCTTGTTTTTAGTAATAATAATTTTCAAGTTAAGATTGAGTTTTTTTTAATATTTTTGTTACTTATTTCTTATCATCTTCTTTGAATGTCCTGGTGTTGTATTTGTGATTCTTACATGGGATCTGTCTGATGTAACAGTGCCATTTTCTTGTGGAATTAATGAAGTACTGTATTAATTTATCTACCTTAAAGGATTTATTTCTCACCTTTCCCATGCTTGCTCTCTTCTCTTTCAGCAATATTTCCATGCAGGAGGAAACGGGCTGAAGAAGGCGTTTGTCGAGAAAAGTCCTGAACTGGCTTCATTGCGTTACGCCCTCTCCCTCTACTCGCAGAGCACCGATGCTCTCATCAAGACCTTTGTCACCACACAACATTCCCAAGGTAATCACACACACACACGCACACACAAACTGCATGTACAGTATATTCTGTAGGCTTTTTACTGTAAAAAAGTGCCCTAAACCTTTGTGATTTTTCCTTTCCTCTCAGTGCACGATGGGATGGGCATCAGAATCACTGGCAATGAGAAGATTCGACCTGATAGGGGTAAGTCCACTACACTCTGAATTAGGGGTCTCCCGGGTTCCACAGGGAACCATGGAGCTTCTTTCTAGTATTCCTTGTAGAAAAATACACCTCAGTGAAATCTGGAGGAACGCCATATACACCGAATAGTTGAGGTTCATGAAAATAAACTATAGTCTGTGTACTTTTTTGGTAACACTGTCACCAAAATGCCACTTAACTCTATTCACTAACAAAGCACAGTTATTTTATTTTTTAAGATTTCCTTGTTAATGAAAACAGGTATGATTAAATTAGATATTTCTTCGATTAGATATTGCCTGTTGCAGAGTTTACAGTGGTAAGGCTGGGTCCACCATAACTATAAAAGTACAAGATATGTGTCTTTAATGAGACAAAAGTACATTTTACTGTGCCTGAAAAAACTGAAATGTAAGATTAGAAAGTAGGTCACTGCAGCACCAATAAGATCAAGATAAATTAAACAAAAAGGGTGAGTCAGGTTGAAAGATGCTGCTAATCATGTTAATGTGCTACGTGGTGGTTGTGTTCGGCAGGCTCCGGGATAGAGAAGCCCATCGGAGAGGCCATTCTGCAGATCGACATGATGCTCGGGAAGGAACGCAAAGTCATTGTCAGAGGTGAAACTCCCAAGTTCAAAATGCAAAAACATTGACAATTTAAACTGCAATCTTAAATCTCTCAACTACATACAGTCCCAAACCTAACCTCATCCTAATACGAATTTAAAAACCAGGACCAAATCTTGAATTACGCCTTTAAGAACCATACTAGTATTTTCACATATTTTTGCCCACTATACCGCCGTACCACTATACACTGTTTATACTTTGTATTACTGCGTTCATTCTTAAACTAACATCTGAAGCAACATCAACAACATTAGGAACAAAACAAAGTTCATGAGACAACCTCACCTCAAGGTACACTTTTTCGTAACAAACATCTGACTCATAGTTAGCACCAACAAGGAAATGCCCTTTCAAAAGATTCCTTATTTGGAAAGGTATTTTGCAGTCCAAATAACAATAAATAAAAATGACTTAATACGATAGCCTAAGAGTAAGTCTCAGGGCTGGGCAAGTTAACTTACAAAAATAAACTGAAGATGACTGAATGGTCAGCAGTAATGCCAATAAATTACATGTAAATTACTAATATGGTCCTTTTAAATACAGAAGCAAGGGAAGAGATATTTCCACTTTATCATTGTGAGGCCCTCCTAACTTTTAAACAGGCAACTAGTTGTGCAAATTGTGCACAACTAGTGCAAAATGGTGGTAACATGACCTTATAGGAACATCAGTATATACAGTATAAATAAACACACCTGATTGCACACCCGATGGCACCATCATTCACACTGAATCTGTACCTCTCTCTCTCCATCCAGTCATCGCAGTTAACGACATTAAATGGCAGACATCAGGGATGTTCCGGCCTTTCGTGGACGTCTCCATGGTTGGTCCCTTCCTGGCCGACAAGAAGCGCAAGTTCACCACAAAATCCAAGAACAACAGCTGGTCGCCAAAGTTCAACGAGGCTTTCCAGTTGTGAGTTTGAAATCAGAGCTCTTACAGCTCCAAATGAGCTCAAACACTTACAGCGGAAATGTATTTGTGAAATTAGAGGCTGATTTTTGATTTCCCCTTCTGCTCCGTAGTGTCCTGGGGAAGGAATCCCCAGACTGCTACGAGCTCCAGGCGACAGTAAAGGATTACTGTTTTGGTCGTGCGGACCGGGTGGTCGGCATGGCCGTGGTTCAGCTGCGTGACGTCGCTGACCGCAAGAGCTGCGTGTGCTGGTGTCCGCTGGGGCCACGCATGCAGACCGACGAGACGGGCTTGACGGTGTTGCGCATCCTGTCCCAACGGCCTGCCGACGAGGTGGCCAAGGAGTTCGTCAAGCTGAAATCTGAAATTCGTCCTGTGGAGGAGGGCAGATGAGCAGAGACACTGACTCAAGATCATAGATTTGTTGGAATAAGTGAAACTGACATGGGTCATGGTCAGGGGTTTAGAGTCAGGGCTACGTGGCGTTGTCTGTTGTTAATGAGCACTGTCAACTTCACCCTCAGTAAACCCAGACCGCTAAGGCCCCTAACGTGAAGGAGATCCTTTCAAAGACATCTTAGACACAAGCAAGTTGACTGTTTGTCACGTTTAGAAAAGAAGCAAATGCTTTCTAAAAATGTTGAAAAGAAAAACATACTCAGCAACTCAACATATCGTAACTATCAAGTGACAAATGGATTTAAATCACCATCTCAGAGGTCAAAAATTGTTTCACTTCACTGGAGAAAAACTTTTCTGACATCTTATGATTCTGATGACGGACTATTTTGGTCATCTGTAGCAAACAGAATCTGTAATCTGTTGGTCATCAGAGCTGCTAATCCACATCTTTTTTTACCAAACATAGATTCACTGGAATGTATGGACTTAAGTCTCTGTTTACATGACAGTATGAAAAGATGTGAACAAGGCACTGAATTAATAAAGACCTATGACATGAGTTGGGGGAAGTTATCTTAGATTATTGTACTGTTCGAGCCTGTGAAGCCTTTTGATCTCTAACAAATATCTTGTGACATCGGAACCACTGTCGACTCTGGTATCCCAACACACTGTTTTTTCAAAAGAAATGGTCATTTGAGTCAAAAAAAACCTTGAAATGAACCAATGTCATACTTAGCATGACCTCAAATTTGTACGAAACATTTAGGCAGGTATTTTAATGAAACTTCAGCAAAAAGAGCAACATTAAAACATCTTATGGTCCTTTTTAAAAGGATCATGGGTTACTTGTTTTGGTTACGGTTGAAGTGCAACATATCATGTGTCACGTCCTTTGATTGACAGCAATGACACCTGAGACCTTGATGCATCTTCGGAAAGAATTAGTCAGACTATGTCAATCCAGAAAGTGAATAAAATGGCAGTGTTTCTGCAGATGTTATGCAGTAATATACTGTAGGACAGGCATATTCTGATGAGCCAAACAAGAAGAAGATTGTGTGTTGCCCAGTAGTGATGAACGTCTGGTAATATTTGTTCCAGACTGAATATCTTAAACCTTAAAAATAAAGAAATATGACACACTCCTTATGAATTGTGTAGCCTTAAAATAAAACAAAATAAAAAAGCTGGCTAGCTAAGTCACCGACTTAAAACATGAATGAGTTCTACAACATTGACTTGTAAAGTAAAAAGGGATAGATTTATCTATGATTTATTTATTTATTTGTTTTTCAGAAACAAAGAGCTATGGGTATAACAGTCTAGTTTAAAGATTAGATGTGACTGACCTCTGGACTGTGGCCTGTCAGACAACGTGCAGCTTCTCTGGACTGAGCAGAAATACCGCTCTTCCGTTTTGCCAAGTGTTTAACTGTGACTGTGAACACTGTCGACCTGCTCTGAATGAGAACAATCTAAAAGTTTACAACCTGTTTTCAGGGGTTAAATAGTGTGAACACCTTTACGGAGGACCAGCAGTGGACCTTTAAGATTTTTTTACAGTTTTAAATTGGTGAGAACAAAAGTCTTTCAGATGCCACAGCCTTGCCATGCATGTCCAGTCACGCAATGTACCAATCATATGTTTATGAATAACTGATTGGTGTCTTTGCATTAGGCACACTACAAACTTGGACCTAGATGAGAAAAAAACAAAACATGCAGACAGGTTGTTATTGACTTATGTGTAACTGGGTTTGATCCACACTCTTGTATGTTTACTATGTGCCAAGGAACGCAAGTGTTCAGTGAGCCATGTTTAACTAGCTCTCTTTTTTTGGGGGGTTGTTTGTGGACAGATGTGGCCATTGTAGATGTCCAAATTCTTACTGCACATTTGCTGAAAGTGGATACACTTTGGCTACAAACTGAACAGGATCTGTTTTGGATCATTTAGATAAGATATTCTGGAAAATAGTTTGGAGTTTTGTCTTTGATTATGCTTTATTAAACTGAGCATATGCTTGTCTACAGTTATTTTACAATGGCCACAGCTGTAGTGACAACTGAATGCTTGCACTGTGTTTAAAACTATGTACGTTTGTATAAAAAGAAAAGAAAAAAGAAATAAGCCTACGAGCATAGCATGTATTTATTGTATACAAAGTTAACTAGAATTGTGATCCTTTTCATGTATGTATACTGTGAAATATAAAGATTGATCAAATGTATGTAAAGTAGTCTCATTCTAATGTGACATATCTTGAATATGCTTGTAACTATATTTTGTACATATAATATTTATGAATCAATGCAGTGGCTCCTGTCCTTTCTCTGTTCACTTCTAGTAATTTACAGTATTTTCTCAGGACCTTAAAGGTGCTCCATGCAATGTTGGGTGATGGCACTTCTTGTTGACGTTCAAAGTATTTTCAAACAAAACTAGGCTAGCTCAACCCTCCCACCTCCTCATTAGAGCTTAGATCGGGCCCCAAAGATCAAGCCCGACCCGAGCCTGTGCACGTTGTGTCCAAGCCCGGCCCGACACATTAACTCTAATTATGAGCCCAAGCCCGATTTCAACCCAACAATTTTTTAATACATCGGCCGTTAAAACTGACGTTCTCAACTACAATGCTGAGTTGTTTGAACTACAGAAATCTGTTTAAAATGATCTTAATGAATAATGCAACAAGGACAAAGCATGTAAACTGCACTGTTTGTTTATTCTGAATGGAATGGATTGCAAATGGATTTGAAGGAAGAAACGTAAAAATAAACCTCGACCCATAGCTCCCTCAGCCGAATGGTGTGGGTAACAGACCAAGGCAGGAATATAATCAAATCCCTGTCATACTGTCATCGCCCCGGTCTGCATGCTGACGCACTGGCCGACAACAGTGCTGTAGATGGGGGAGACACGATGTAGCACAGGTTACAGGTTACCTCACACTCAAGTCAGTGCAGGACATAGACCTATAGCCTACCCAGAGCTACAGGGGAAGCTGGAGAGGCATAGCTTTCTCCCCACCAAATTAGACTAATAAAATAATGATTAAAAAAACAAAAATGCTTGATCAAGGGCCCGGCCCGGGGATCAAGGTGGAAAATATCGGGTCAATGTTGGGCTAGGGTAGAGAATCTAAACTCTACTCATCCCCTCCCTTCCGTGCTTCCACGCACTACCACCCCAACCCCCACCAGGTTATTGGCTGGAACGTTGGAAGACTATTTGTTATTTTTGGTTAAAATCAACAAGACCATAATTTAAGAAAAAATGAACATCATTCTGTGTTGCAGAAGACTTAAAACTAGCTATTGAGACCTGAACTCATTATGAAAATGTTTACTGAGGTAAATAAAATCAAGTGGGAAGTCGGTCACTTTCTCATAGACTTCTACAGAAACCAACCTCCTTTTGCAACCGCACGTGTCACCCTCTGCTGGTATTCAGATAGAATGCAGGTTTTAAGGCACTTTTCCGAACAGGTAAGCTATGACTGCAGTACGCAGATCGAGGAGTGGCTCAAAGTAGTTGGAGCTAAATGTTTGACTCCGCACACTTGCCCAATAGCAACCAGAAGAGAAAGAATGTGTGTCTGAGTCTATAATATTGCACAGGACTTTCACTCATGTGTGGGGTTTCCTTTCCCTGTTGTTGTTTATTATTATTCCCATCTTCTGATTTGTAATGAAAAAAGTTTATTATTTTATGGATTTCACAAATTTCAGTATGACACGTAATGCCTAACTGAACATGCGTAACTCACATCTGCACTCAACTCACATTGGTTAGGCTAGTGACAACCCAACTGTCCCGTTGTTGTCGGGTTGGTTAGGTTTAGGCAAGAGGAGGGTTATGTTTAGGCAAGAGGAGTGTGATTGGTTATGGTTAGGGTAAGAATATCAGGTCAGCCAATCAGGGAGGAGTCTTCCCCTTCCATCCTGCCAAAATAAAACTCACCACCTGTGCGTAGTCAAACATTTAGCTCTGCCACACATTTAGCCCAACCCAGATACTGCAGTCAGATGCAATTGCGCCAAACCGGATGGTTTGTATATTAATATTTACAGTCAATGGTGTGGAGCCTGAGCTTCCAGAGACCGCATTTTTTACAGTGTGTTTTGTACAGTGTCGCGGATAGTATGTTTGCTGTATGTGACAAAAAATGTTGTAGCCTAAAACACGTGTGACATCACTTAGAGAACCTTTAATCAACCTCAATAAGTCACTGGATAACGCACCACCCGGCCAGCAGCAAAGTGACAAAACAAACACACCCGCGATGATGCGTCACCAACAGGTGAACGTTGGGTCACCTGTCTATGGTCATGCCCAACTTGGGAGTGTGACTAACTTGCTAAATGCTAAAATACCATAGACAGTTAAATAAAGTAAAATACTTGTGGTGGATCCTCCAGTGGTGACTTTATATCACTAACCTTCAATTAAGAACCGCAGTGGGACAGAGAGGCAGAGTGGACTGGTTATGCTGGGCCAGAGAGGCCGAGTGGACTAGTTATGCTGGGACAGAGAGGCCGAGTGGACTGGTTATGCTGGGACAGAGAGGCAGAGTGGACTGGTTATGCTGGGCCAGAGAGGCAGAGTGGACTGGTTATGCTGGGCCAGAGAGGCCGAGTGGACTGGTTATGCTGGGCCAGAGAGGCAGAGTGGACTGGTTATGCTGGGCCAGAGAGGCCGAGTGGACTGGTTATACTGGCACAGAGAGGCAGAGAGGACTGGTTATATTAAACTTTGAGTTTAAAGTTGGATTAAAGTTGAATCCTGGAGCAGATTGTGGAGGACTTTGCGGTGCTCAAGACTCAGAATGTCTTCAGGGTGAGTACCCATTGATGAATGTTACTCTCTGTAATAAAGAGAAGTGTCTCAGTCTAACTCACTCAACACTGTGCAAAACTATTTTTGCTTTAATATGTGAGTTTGTGGCTGCACTGCCCCTGCAGAGCTTCTGTGTCTTATCCTAATTGTATTTATTTTATTTTTACTTGAAGTGCCTCTTCATACATTTTATCCACAAGGAAAATCTTTGCAACATCATTGTTATTGGTAAACTAAGCTAATCGACACCTAATAAACACCTGTGTTGAACAGGGCCATACTTTTACTTGAAGCTTTGCTAATCACTAAAAATGCTTTAAATACTGTTTCTACTGGGCAGAGAGCTCCCTCGTGTGTTCATATTACAGTCAGCGCGGCTGGCTTTGAAATGAAACTGGTGAAATAATGAATCAACAGGAGCTAGGAGAGACTTAGGAGTGGAAGAGATGTGTGTTATGACGTTTCATGACAAACCTGCAACTCTCAAAATGGGAGGAAATAATAAAAACAAACTGCAAATTGTACCGCAAACATTTATTTACATTTCTTACAATTATGTAAATGTATAGTAGGCTATCTTTATCATAAGTGAAAGGTCTTTATCAAAATAAACCCATTTTTAACAGTCCAGACATTATGGCCATAACAGTAAGCTTGCTTTCTTTACTTGGGACTTGTGACAGTCAGTCAGTACTGTTATCAATATGAAAATAATGTGAATAATCATCCATTCTGGCAATTTTCCACAATCAACATTCAGTTATCGTCCGGTGATACTAACATTTTCTTTCACATTCACTGCAAACAAGTTAACAAGTAATTATCTAATACTGTACATTGTATATCTGATATAGACTTAAATATGTTGCTATTGGGAAATAAATATTGGTTCAACCTATTTTCAAAGTAAATTAGAAAATGAAAAAATGCGTATGTAAAAGAATGTTACCTGCAAATGTGAAAGCTCATTGCTAATATGTCAAGGTATGGACAATAAATGTAAACAGAGCTTTCAAAAGATGAATCAAATCTAATTTAGAAACTCATAACAAAGGATTCCATAAGCTTCCATGTGTAAGTATGAGGAATGTTCAGTGCGTGACCTTGAATTTCCATTATTTCTAATAATAAAAAGCAGGAAAAGGACGAGTGGTGTATTTTCTAGATTTCTTTTTTCAAGTATCAAAATGGCAACACACCTATTCTTACATTATTTTGTTCATAGAGAATTAAATAGTATTCTTATTTTGTGGTACCAATTTTTATTCTTTTTTAATTTTGGTGGCCTATTTCACTCCATAATGCTGCCATTTAAGCATAATGTGGTAGCACTGACCTGATTCACTTGGATATGATTCTCAATGATGGAAAGGTTTTCATCTTCCTTGTCAAAACCTGCCGCCTACATTACCTACGCTGATCTCGACCGCCAACAGTTTGGTTTCAGGATTCGGGTGTGTTACGCTAGCAGGGCCTAATGTTAGCCTTTAGTCACTAGCCTTGGGCAGAATTGAGGAGAGGACTCCAGAGGTCTTGTAAGCTCATTTCTTTTTTTAATGTTTTAGTTTTCAAACTTCTGGCTGCCCTAACTACTAAGTATTGCAATGATATACTCTTGAGGTATCTAGCTTTACATCAAGTTGCTACTTGCTTTCTGTGTCCAGAAGTATGTGGGCTCCCAAACGTTGCACCCATAGGTGATTGTTAAATATCTCAGTCTAAAACTGTGCATTAATCCACAGCTATAACAGCTTCCTCTCATCTGGTTCCTGGCTTTCCGCAGGATTATGGACCCAGCTGCAGGGATTATTGCCCATTTAGCTACAAGAGTTTTAGTGAGGTCCAATGGGAATGTTTTTATGATCACAGGGTCCTTTGTTCCCTAGCTCAATATCCTCTAACCTGACACATTAAGGGGACCTTTCAAAAGGGGTTTGTGTTCTTAGCAATTTTGTTTTCGTAGGTTAAATGTTCACCTACACGTTTCCCTGGGTTAGTTATGTTGAAGTCACACACCTACAGCGTAGAGCCTACTGCCCTCAAATTTGAGGACACAGTTTTCTTGACTTCCATTCCAGATATTGATATCTCCACCGTGGCCAAATGGATTGGATCCATCTCCATTCATTATTTTGCAAGTTGAACTGCGAAGACAGCCTTTACAAATCTCTTACAACGTGGACTCTGGGAACATGGGGATGACCTCGGCCCAACACTGATGTTGGGTGTTGGGGAAGTTGGCACTCCAGTTTATCGCCAAAGATGTTGGGTGGGGTTAAGTTTAAGTTTTTCCACACCAAACCTGGGCAAATCATTTTTTTAATGAATGTTATAGCATTAAGCTTGATTAATTGGAACTAAGACGCCTAGCCCAAACTAGGCCTGCACGATTAATCATTATCTCGATTCACCCTGTTCACGATTTAATTTTTAAATAAATTTGATTTTAAAAGAAAACATTTTAATTTTTTTTTAATTGTATGACTTTGATTCTCATTTAATTTTACGATCAGACTCCAACACAAAGGCTACTAATTTCTTCCGTGAGTTTTAAACATAGACTGTGTAAAATAAGTTTTAAAGTGCTCCCAAGCGCTGCAGTGCTCTCCCTTCTCTTCATTGAAGCCTCTATGTTTACAGGCTTGTGGTGATGTGCAATGTGCTATAGGTGCCAAAAAAAACCTGTTTGGTACTGCCAAGTTGTTTTGTTTTGTTATTGTCAAAAGAATCGTGACAGAGAATCGTGATATCAATTCTAAGCAAAAATTGATTCATATTTTTCCCAAATCGTGCAGGCCTACCAGAAACCATGAAAAAGAAACTAAGTGCACAAACTTATGTGTATTGGGGCTTCCACATACTGTACCTTTCACCATATTATGTGTCCCTCCTTTTTGTTTCATAAGTTTTTCCAAATGGAGAGCATGTGAATAATGTTATCATTAATGATAATTAAAGTGAACACTCAGATCAAGTCTCTCGGGCTGTGCTTACTAGTGGCGGCTACACTTTACTGATCTGACAACATGGAAGTGGTGCATTTTGGCATCTTCCTTGGTTATGATTGGCTGTTGCCCTCAGCTTGCTCGTGGTTTTTGGACCCTCCGTTTGTCTGTGGGGACTGTAAGTGGTCCGGGAGCAGGACCTCGACAGCAAAGCTGATTCTTTTGGCCTGGAAGATGCTGTAAGTGTTGTCAAATCTGAGAACATCTGGAGAAGACAAATGTAACAGAACATTTACTATAATAGGTCTAAGGTTGTTTACACATTATAATCATAAAGCCTTCTAAGCACAAGTGTATGCTAAGTACTAGGTTACTCACAGACTCCTGGGCGTTCACAGGTCAGTGATCCGTCCTCGGGCACTAAGTGGGCGTTGTAGCGCTGAGTGGGCACGACTTCCTCCATCTGAGCTGCCTTCTTCCATTCGCCCTTTTTAGCCTTCAGATATACCCCAAAACCAATGTCTGCACTCTCAGTGGCAAACTGCCACCTACCGTGATGGAAAGAAAAATCATTTAAAATCAATTATACAAGACAACATTTGAAAGAATAATGATTTAAATACTTAAAGGCAGTCATTCATCATAAATGAATTGGGCTAGGCCTGACAGTACCACAACAAAGAATATATTAGGGGCGACCCCGGGACGATTAAAACAGGGGACAGCTTAAACATTCCAGTTTTTCTCCGAGTGCCAACGACCATAGACAGACAGCATTTTGACAAAACAGAACATATTAACCTCTGTTGCTCAGCCGAATACCTTCCTGTTACGTCCTTTTATCACGAAGTTACAGGCGATAAACAATTTTTGTTAGTCAAAAGAAAACTTCATTTATTTTTTGGGATTATTAAAGAGTGTTTTTCATCTAAAGGTTCAACGTCATGCTTATTCAGTTGACCATTTAGTGCTCTCTCCAATCACAGACTTTCACATTGCATGTTTGTTTAATTAAAAACTTTTTAATTCATCCCGGTTCTCCCCTACTCTGCCTTGTGCCAAAACAAATTGATCTTTCACACCATTGCTGCAACTGTAAGAAAACGTGTTGCATCCAGCTAACCTGAGAACACAGCCGGGGAAGAGTATCTCATAGTCCACCTGTTGGGAGGAACCTCGGCTGACGGTCATACACTGCTCGTAGTCCACCTTTACGTGGTCCCGCACGTAGTACGAGGGAGGAACAGGGCCGACGTGGTGTATCTGCAGCAGAGAACATGCGAACAGAGTTACAGATATGGGTGTAAAAAGGTTAATTATATGAAATGTGGAAAGTCTGGGGGGGAAGAGAAATGAAAAAAAGCCTTCACTTACTGTAACTTTGTGACATTGTCTGAATGCTTGTAATTTTACATCTTTTGCACAAAAAAAGGGTTTTCTTTTTCAATTGTTTATTCACATGTATATCAAACCAATCAGCTGTGTTCCCAGTACTGAACAGTTCAGTATAAGAACCCACCAACAGAGGGCAGTGATTTCCTAAGTGGGATGAGTTTAATCCAGAGTGTCAGTTAAAACCAATAGGTGTTAATTAATATTATACATTACAGTTGACAGACACAGCTCAGAAAGTTGTTTCAAAGCTGTCTTAGATTTGACCATTATTATAAGGGAAGTCAAACTACTTCTTTAAAAGTCTTAAAGAAACGTCAAACTTAACAGAGCTGTAATTGGGAAACTGTCACCAAGAGCCTGCAAAAAGAAAAGTCGCAGATAGGGCAGCATTAAAAGAAAAAAACGCACACATTGTGATATAGTCCGTTAGAGAGCGAAACTTCATCAGGCATCTCCTGATTTTTGATTCTTTACATAAACTGTGCAGAGATTTGACTGAACCTGAAAGAGGTAAAGTGTCAGAAAAATCTTGTACAAGATGCATAAGGCTCAAAAGTTGTTTTTAAGGAAGCCGATCACCAAGCTTGGATGACTAAGTTACTTTCCTATAGCACAGATCCCTGCA
Source organism: Percina caprodes (assembly GCA_013375575.1). Taxonomy (NCBI): domain Eukaryota; kingdom Metazoa; phylum Chordata; class Actinopteri; order Perciformes; family Percidae; genus Percina; species Percina caprodes. Next base: position 5,652,395 of record JABXJD010000018.1, on the reverse strand, counting down.
ATTTAAAGCAGACAGGATCCTTTGCTGTATGACTTAACAAAGTATTGTACAACAAAAATGACAAGACCCGTAAAGATGCAGAAACAATATCACTGTTCATTTGAACTCTAACAAAGAGATATCTTTACATACAATTTCCAAACAATTGTATGGTACGAGTTCATATATTTTTAGACCAATAATTGATGCCCAATTATTAAAGGCATAAATCACTTAGCTTATAAAGACTAGAAATGAAAACACCAACAGCTCTGGAAACAGCTCTGTCCAATAGTAACGAAATCCATCTACTGACAACTTCTTTGCTGGACTAGGCTATTTGTTTACTGGGTGAAATGACTTCCTGGAACGACCTCCAGTCTTTGTGCTAAGCTTAACTAAGCTAGTTGTCTCTTGGCTTTAGCTTAATTTTTACTGTACATACATGTATGAGAGTGGTCCCAATCTTCTCATCTGACTCTAACCAAAGTAATACAGTACAATATCAAGGACACACAGTAAACTAAAAAAAAGGTAGGAAAAAAAAACACTTTGAGGCTGAGCATCTCAATTCCTTGAATCTTGAATGCAGCGGAAATGAATGTCCCTCTTCCTGTTCCTCATGTCGCCTGGGCCCAATTATTTATCTACAGAAACAGTGACAAACGTCAGTTATCTTGTCTAGAGTATTATCTTATGTGTGCGACTACTCAAGCTGCTGCTTTCTGCGCCTGTTGCTCGATACTACGCGGCCAGGTTTGACATCATCTTGCGCGCTAAGGGCTTTTGCCATTTCTACGCAGCGTATCAAGGACGCAGCAGGGATGACTAGTTTAAGTAATTCATTTATCATCTGCAATGCACTGTGGACTGTCTGTAAATTTGGAAAAAATAATGTCATTACCTGTCATATTTCACAAGGCAAACCATCTGTTCAATGCAACTGGGTAAACCACAATTTTTATCCTTTTTGCAATTCCTTTTTATATTTGCATATGTATGGCAGAGAGAGAAACTGTATTCAGCATGTGTGCAGCTGTGTTGATTCATTCTGACAGTCCAGAATAGTCCATGTATTGTCATTGACCTGCTGTGATCGAACTGGCTTATTCATGTGTCACAGGACCCTTGCCACAGGCAGTGTGAGCAGCATTAACATTTTATAGAGAACCTCTACTGAGTTTGGCCTGTTTGTAGTCTAAATGTGATGCTATATTTTCGCTTCAGGTCTTGTTTGTTGGTTTGTTTGTCTGTTATGGAAAAACTACTTTTCTGATTTCCATGACACTTAGTGGATTGTGTAGCATAGGCCATCGAAGGACCCATTAAAATTGGGAGCGGATCCAAGTCACTGGGCAGATACACAAGCATTTTCTTTCACTTTCGTTAACATTGCAATATAGGGCATGGCTTTGACGGAGCTCTGTGCTTTCCGAGTGCCCTTCTAGTTTCTTTTTATATTTTTAGCTTGGCCGTGATAAACTGGAAAACTGGTGGGGGTGGGTACTCGCATAGAAAAAATAGTTTGCCAGTCAAATGTAAACCCACAACATTTCAAGTGCACAGCATGCATTTAGCCAAACCGTCTCTCATCAAAGCAAAGCTGGAAGCTGACAAACTACATGAGCACAGGATGCTAAACCATTGAAAGAAAACAACAGAGCAGGACTCACAAGTCTATGGAAATAGAGTCAATATATAAATGTTTGAAACTACTCCAAAGTAAGTGTACTGTCGCCTATTTTGTTTAGGAGGGCTGATCAGCTGTTGTTGGAATCAGACTTGTATCTATTGCAGGACTGTTGTACTTTTGTCTGAAAATTGACTTTTGGTGTAATTTTATTGGGATAGCAAAATTACAAATTGTTGATTCTAAAGAATCAAGTGAAAACGTGTGCTGATTAGTTTTGTGAATGTTTGTCTTAAGTAATGCATTCAACTAGGACATCATGATAAATCTTAACAACCGATAGCTGCTAAGTGATGGCACTCAAAGAAATACATGTTTTGGATTTAATTAACATACGTTTTTGGGTAAACATACATTATTACTTGGTACTCATTTTGCTCTCTGCTCTGTTTAGAGCAGACAGTGTGTGTCTACTTCCCATTTAAGGTGGAATTCTCAATTGACTCAATAATACAATAACATTACATAATATATAAATACTAATAATCCAAGCACACACCGTATGGAAAGTTGGTGCAATGACCCCAGGCAGAGTTAAAAAGCCAGAATGAAAAATGGTAGCTTTCAAAACTGGAACAGCTGTTATTAGGGTGGCAGTATCTCAGTCCGTAGGGAGTTGGGTTGGGAACCGGAGGGTCGCTTGTTCAAGTTCAAGCTCTTGAGCAAGGCTCCGAACCCCCAACTGCTCGGGCAGCCCCTTCACTCTGACACCTCTCCATTTAGTGCATGTATAGGTACTGGGCATGTGTGTGGAATTCAGGCCTGTGTGTAATAACTAAATTGTAATTTCCCCTTGTGGGACTAATAAAGGATACCTTAATCTTATTACCGGACAGACTTACAGTGTATCAGTCATATCAGCCAAAAGCAGAATGTTGAGGAAATTAAATATTTACTTTATATGTTTGTCATTTCTCACATGCTGAAAAGGCTTAAAAGTCCCATGGTATGAATATTTCACTTTATGAGGTTTTTTAACATTAATAGGAGTTCCCCAGCCTGCCTATGGTCCCCCAGTGGCAAAAATAGCAATTGGTGTAAACCGAGCCCTGTGTATCCTGCTCTGCCTTTGAGAAAATGAAACTTAGATGGGCTGATCTGGAATCTTGCCCCTTATGAGGTCATACGGGGCAAGGTTACCTCCCCTTTCTCTGCTTTGCACACCCACGAGCAAAGTGGCAGTTGGTCAAGGCCACACCCCCAGCCTCCATCTTGCCCCCCTCTCTCCTCCTCAAAAGCTACAGACTCAGAAATGGCACATCCTACGGAAAACTCATTGTGGGACTGGCTCTAGTGGCTGTAATTCTGCACCAAGGCTGACTTTTGCGCATATCCAAGTATCAATAGTATCTTAAAAATAATTAACCTGGAACAGGTACTCGTTTCCTCCAACTCATCATCAGCCCACCTTAAACTACCAAAACAACAGCACCCATGGGTATGCAGTTTGTCTTGCTGATTCACTGACTCACCTTTGTCCGACAGCGAGGATCTCCATCAGGATCCGTCATTTTACCCCCATATATCATCGGCAGCTCCTCTGCATCGATGTACTTCAGTAAAACCTCCTGCCAGTTCCCTGTAGAAACAACAACAGTCATTTCATAAAAAAGCAGGGAGGTCAAAGTGTATAGGAGCCAAATATGTTGTTGGAATAACCAGACTTTAACTGTTGTTGTGTAAATTGGGTGTCGCTGTGCTGTTTTGTAGGGCTCAGGTGTACATCTTGGAAAGTCACTGTTGTCTGGGGCATGGAGTTTATGACTGCTGTGGCACTAAAAGATTGTATGTTAAGTGTTTGGTATACCGATGGAAACTGGAAAATTAGCTTTTCATGTTAATGCACGGTAAAAATAATAAAAGGATTTATTATTCTGCACTGAAGAGCAGCCTGCAGATTTTATACTGAATACAACACACAGCAAATGGTGCCTATGGTAACACATTGTCTCACTTTGCCAGACCCTCCTCAAAAGCGCAGTGGAGGAGAGTCTGGCTACTCCACATAGCATTTGGGCATGGGAGAAAAATGGGCTCTGGTTTATTGGCATTTCTTTAAACCAATCGCAATTCGCTTTGGCGGTGCCGCTGCAAAATAGACTCAGAAGGAACTTTTGGTGGAACATGTGATGTTTAAAAGTTGTTTTAGTCATGCAACAGAAAACTCAGATTGGACAGATAGTCCAGCTAGCTGTCTGGATTTACCCTGCAGAGATCTGAGGAGCAGTTTACCTTAGTCCTCATAAATCATCAGGAGTTTAAAATGCCAACACAAAGGAAGCCCAAGGCAACGAATATTCGGCCTAAATGAGTGAAATCCGGTAGATTTTCCAGCGGCAATGGCGCAATCCCGGAAGTGGAACATCAAGAATATAGACTAGGTAACACCAAACCAAGCACCTCAGCTGAGAACAAAGTGTTTTGATTGAGTGAAATATTCTGTAAAATTAGATGCAGTGATGTGTAGTGTTGCACTCTCACCCCCAAGGATATTGATCTTTTGTCTTGTGTTCTCGCTCAGAAAGTGCTTGACGAGGTTATAGGCCACAGGAAAGAGTTTGGGGGCTGCAGTAGAAAAAGTGAAACGTTAACCAGAAATAATTGAAGCCCTGGGTCTTCAAAAACAGGACACAATGATTTAAAAGACGAACATATACAGTGGTGCTCATAAGTTTACACACCCATGCTCAAGTTGATTAAAAAGAGGAATAAAAAAACATCTTTTGGAAATTGATTTTAAGGCCTTAATTAAAAGAATTAGGAAAAATCCAACCTTTTTAAGGTCACCGATTTTCTTTGTAAATAAATGAATGTCCTTCCTTGAAATACAGGGGGCATAAGTATACACACCCCTATGTTAAATTCCCATAGAGGCAGGCAGATTTTTATTTTTAAAAGCCAGTTATTTTATGGATCAGGATACTATGCATCTTGATCACATACCCTTCACCATACCTAGAGATTGGCATGGGGTACTTTCCATAAAATCATCTCTCTATCATCTCTTTATCTTTATATTAAAGTTCCCTTCACCATACCTAGAGATCGCCATGGTTTTATTTCAGTAAGCCTAACAGCTGGTTTGATTTGCATTGAAAGATGATTTTATCCTGGATCCATGAAATAACTGGCCTTTAAAAATAAAAATTTGCCTGCCACTATGGGAATTTAACATAGGGGTATGTATACTTGCCCCCTGTATTTTAAGGAAGAACATTTATTTATTTATGATACATTATTCATTCACAAAGCAAATTAGTGTCCTTGAAGGTTTTTAATTAAGGCATTAAGATCAATTTCCAAAAGATAATTTTTTTATTCCTCTTTTTAGTTAACTTTAGCATGGTTCATAAACGTAAGGATCACAACTGTATACAGAAATGCAGGTGGAATCAATTAATTAGTCTCACTCATTCTTAGAGGACACATTTACCTTTAATGACAAACAGCCTTTTCAAGCCTTCTGGATAGTTCTCTTCAAACATCTGGAGAATCTGGTGACACAGAGGAACATATACTGTATTTGGAAATGTCCAACCAACCTAACAGCCTGTCTAAACTGAATGTGCACATCTCTCTACCTCTCCATATGTTTCGATAGCAGGCTTCCATAAGTGTTTCAGACCCAGACCTTCTACGTCGTAGATCATGGTGATTGATTCCACGTTCCTCCCAAGCTGGTGACAGAAAGACAGGAACATGTAATCTGTGAAACAATACAATAATGTATAAAACAAAAATTAAAAGTGACTGTAGTTAAGGTGGTAGAGCAGGCTAGCCATTAATTGTAGGGTGGTTTTAATTGGTGTTAATTCTTGGTGTATTCTTGGCTCCTTCTGTGACCTTGAGAAAGACAATGAACCCAAAATTGCTCCTCAAATGTTTAATTCACTTTGGATAAAGGTTTTCATTGGAACAGAGTCATAAATCCATATGACGTCTGATGGACTCAAACTAAATAACAAATCAACAAATTATAAATGGCTAATTTTAATTATTTAATCTATATTTCACTTATTGAATGCAAATTGAAACCATAAATGGTAACAAATTATTTTTCGCAACAAGAGATAATCCAGCCAAACTTAAAAAATAAACAGGGAAAAAAACTTGGATCATTCAATTGTCATTTTAACAATTGCAGCAATTTGAAAATGGAGAATTTGAAAATGTCAAGTAACTGATGAACCCAAAATGGATTTCCAATGGAAAGTGTTTTTTGTTTTTGGCATCCATGGGCATAGTATGTACTGTATGGATATAAGTTGCATGCTGTTTCTTAATCTTAAATTTTAGTTGAGTTTGGCCTGTTTGTAACCTTAATGTGATGTTGTATTATTCCTGTTAAGGCAAATTTATCGCTTTTATATTTTCTGCTTGGCTGTGACATACTGTAGTGTGTATCAATAATAGTTGCATGTTGTAATCTGTTTCTTAAGACATTTCATGCATTATCACTTTTTTCACTGTGCCAACTGCCAAATTAAAAGGACTTTAGAGGTCACATTTGATTTTATCAGTGGAAAACTGATACTGCTGCTCTAAAAATAAATGTTTCACATATGTGAACTGAGACGAGGATTGCTGTTTCTATATAGTGTCTTTTCTTTGGTGTTTCATAAAGGAAAATAAACTCAATGGTTTCCAAATTATTTTGCTTGTAACTTCTTCATAAGAAGCCAAGTCTACTTGGTGACAGGTTGCATGTCTGCAAGTTGCAAGCAGGTGAACTGAACAGTGGTGTTACCTTGTTCCATCTGAATCATTCTTAAAGGTGCTCTAAGTGAAGTTGGGTCACTGTATTTTCTGAGGCAGTTTCTTTTTTATTTATTTGTTACCTAACCCTGTATTTACCTGGCAACCATGTTTGGGAACCACTGATATGCTTTGTATAAACACCATTACACATCAACCAGACACGTTTTTAGTATTAAGTGTGATCAGGAGCACGGGATCCCTGGTCTATGGTCCGTGGTCACTTACCCTCTGCGACTGGAGGTTACATTCCATCTGCAGGACCTCACAGTCTCTAATCTTGGACTTGATGAAGTCTTGCTTGGAGGCAGACAGGAAGAGGCCTTTAGGATCCACAGGTCCGATGACATCATACCAGATAGGACTACCCTCACGGTCGTAACCACACATCCCCCCTGACAAATACTTCTCTATCACCTGCAAACAGCAGTCATTTTAAATGCTTTCATCAGTCGTGTACTGGAATATTTGATGCATTTATTTGAGGAAATTATTTCCTAAAACGACTCTTTAAGTACACTGATAAGTCTATACAGTTTAGGGGGTTTTACCTCTGGTGGACGCCAGTCGGTGACTATTGCATCTACTTTCATCTGTTTCCTGAACTCCAAATGCTGAAAGAAAAGATGGGTGCATGTTAGGCAAAGCTATTAGGCTAATCATAGGATTAATAATATACCAAGTACTGTGGTGATTTAAGAGGCTTAAGAGGTTTCAGTGTGTTGTAAAACCTGCTTGATTAGCAGGAACGGGATCAGTTATGTACCGCTGTGTAATGCATGCCAACACATGCTTACAACCTCAAACGCCAACAAAGGGGAAAGAGATATACTGTAAATAAGCAAATTAGCTCATTTTTTATACATTTACAGGTTTGTTTTCAGTCCAGTCCATAGATTTAAGAAGTAACAGATGATTGAAATGAAACATTTTATTCCCCACCTCCCCTGTAATGTTAACCCTGCCCAAATTTGGAAAACATAAAACTCTTAGCAGCTAAAGAGATAGATATTTTTCTCAGAAGTTGGTGGAGAACAAACTGGAGCTAAAAGTAGAGGTAATATTGTACTACGTTTAATCAGGGGTACAGAAACATGACTTTAAATAAACGTAACTGTTGCTCTGTTGATTTGTGGAAGTAACTATACCGTAATAACTTTTATAAGATGAAAATATATCAGGGTGTGTGTCTGCCAGTTTGTTTTCTGTCACCTAGTGGACACAAAACAGTGAATGCAGCTTTTAATTAGGAGGCTGTAATTCTTAACATCATCTTGCTAACTCATCCTCTTTTATCTATATCTTATCTACTCAGGCTGCTGTGATGATGATGATGACTCAGTTTACCCACAGCAAACCATTATTATCATTAATCTGCAGCCACTCCCGAGCTGATGAGCAGTCTGTGCTGCTGGTTCTAACGACACTTTCACACACAAAAAAGTGAATCGGTGAATGAGGAGGCTTTGTCGATGTGCCTTGGCTTCCAAGTCAGGACATGATTTTAATTGCATTTCTAAAAGAGTGTGACACAGACTATAAAAATGTCCTCTCCTACTCAACAGAGAGAGTGAACATGTTACCTTTCGCAACATGCCCTCCGACTTCTGGACATTGAAGTTTCTGGCTGAAAAAGAGAAGGTAAAGTAAAAATGAGGCTGACATGATAAGTACTGACATCCATGATACATAAATGGTCCAAAGGAAATAAAAGGTATTTAACCAGGATGCAGAAAGATGGGATTCCACCAACATGCAGAGCTTTTCAAGTTACAACTACAATGTTTTACAGGAGGAGGAAAAATTAGGGAGGTGAATAAAAAACAGAGGAAAATATACAAAAAAGGAGTCAAGGAAAAGCCATATACAACAAGTTGGTTTTAGTTTCAATGAATGATGTTATAAAATGTATGATTTAAAATGTGCGCAAGTTTGATTAAATTAAAGTTATTAGACAAAAGGTCAATGTAATGTATAATAATGATAATCACATACGTTTTTTTTATTCAGTCAGTAAAGTAATAGACGTGTTGGTAAGATTTTACATTATCACACTTGACCTTTTTCTATCTTAATATTAGAGGAACGAGGTCTGGGGCACACCGTTATAAAGCTTTCAATAAAGTGCAGCAACTAGTGATCCTGTCTTATTGTTTTGTCTGTTGGCACCTTTTTCCATCAAGGGCAATAGTGTCAAAAACATTGTAAAAACGTCTTAGACAACCAACAAAATAGGTGGCGATGGAAACAACTAGTAGATAAGTAAAGTAAAAAAATCAATACCACCAATTGCACAAAAGTTCTTTAAAAGTTTCTTTATAATTCCTACATGGTGCCTCCTCTGTCCAAGAATGACACAGCAGGACAAAATTGTGGAAAAGGCTAAAAATACCAACTTGTATTACATCCAAAACACGTCCTCTACTCTAACATATTAAACCCACCGCGTCGGTAGGACTGATCCAGAACAGAGTGGAGACACAGTTCACTGTCTTAATACTCCTTAAGGTGATTAGCTCTGCAACTGACAGTCTATTGGGAAAGCACAACAACAATGTCTCTGTGAAGTGAGATTTACAACCTACTCCAGCAGTGGATTATACTGTACTTAATGTTCCAGTCTGGCTCCTTAACTAGGCCATAGTGAAAATACAATACTTACAATTACAAATGCACACAGCAGAGTGTGTGTTGTTTTGAGACAGTAATAAAGTGTTTGCTCCAACCACCTCATCTTACTGGATAATACAGTTCAAACTACTAATAATATACACAGTAATGGTGGTTCCCCTGCTGTTCTTGAACATAGAAATATATCCTATTAGATACTATAAGGTAATATCAGACTCAGTAGTCCTTCTCAGATAAGGGTCAACTCAATTATATTTATATTATATATATATATATATATATATATATAAAAATCACAAAATACCTCAGGGGGCTTTACGATCTGTATAACATACGACAGCCTCTGTTCTTAGACCCTCAATTTGGATAACGGTTGAAGAAACTGATAGAAATATCAAGAAGAGCAACTGTGGAGGGGATTGCTCTCCCTGGACAGACAGACGTGCTATAGAGGTTGTGTGTACGGTAGACCAACAGAGTCCAAGTGCCGTGATATGAAATGTTATCTTAAGCTGTGATAGAGGTTCAGGTGGTATAAGGACAAACCCTGTCAGCATATTATCTGATAACATTTAATGACACTGCCAATATCTCACACACCACTGGTCTAGGTTTAATAAAACAATTAGGGACCTTGTGGTCTTTTAAATCGCCTGTCAGTTTCAAACGTTTAGAAAGATTTAGATAACATGTAGGCGAGACAATGTGACTTGTTATGTGACTGGTATAGGCATTATTCTCGGCTAGTCAGTTGTAAACAAAAAAAAAGAAGGCCACTCCACAGGTAACTAAAGAAGCTAAAACAGCTGAAATCTGTCTATAGCTCTGAACATAGGCTAAATTCAAAGAAAGGCAAAAGTCACAATATTTCATGTCAAGACCACTCGGAAATGTATGCATGTGACAAATTATGTCAACAACGACTGTCTTGTGATTAAAAAAACTGAAGTTCACTGAACTCTGGAACAAATGCAGTACAACTATTTGTCCTAATGTACAGTACTGATATGCCAGTACAAAGGCAGTCACAGGCTGAATTGGTGCCATTTACCCCTTTTATCTTTTAAGGTAGGGTTCCTCCGAGATAAATACTGTATTCACAAAGTTGGAGTAAGGATCATTTGAGGGCAGACATTGAAAACATTTGTTTAGTTGATTCTTCTAAGAAGAGGAGGAAGGTCATTGGCCTCTAGTACAAGACTCATCTTCTTTAGTTCTGTTTCTGTCATTGTAAGATAAACAGGGTCTAACCGATCTGTCACACAGTTAGACGTGTTGATATCCATTATTTCACTCACAGTATTACAAGAAACATGAAACCTTGACACAGTAAGAGATAAAGATATGCCCATTACCTCAGGACATATAGGTCCTAAATTGTCACAGTTGTATACTTTTATTATTGTATTTCTTTCTCTCTACTGCCAGCCACTAGCCTAGATGACAGCCAAACTTAGCTCCGCCCACAACATTTGAGGTCAGGAAGTTCAGTCTGGACCATATGGTCTGGACTTGATTTGTTGTGGAGCAACTATGCTCAAACCAGAGCTGTTCGGATCAATCAAATTGTCAGGGCAGGCTTTATGTGATGATGGACAGATGATCAACAGTGAAAATGTGTAGATTCCGCCACTGCATCTGTTATAGATATTTAGATAGATATTTATTGTTCCCAAAAAATGGGACATTACAGTGTTACAGCAGCAAAATATCAATCACACACCAGAGAATATACATGAATTATAAAAGATATTGACAGCACAATCATTTTAAAAGCGGGACAGAGAACCGCGGTCAAGGCATTTGTTGATCGCAAAATATGTTTTTTCCATCCTTCCTACTGGTCTCAGCAAAAGTTCAACATATGTCACATACTCCGTTGCTCTGATTGGTTGTAGGTCTATCCAATTGAGTGCATAGGCATTTTCTTTCCTGGTTTGGTTGAAACACACCCCATAATTACAGCCCAATGGAGCAATATCAGACTCGTATTCTGACTAGAATCTAAGTATGATGACATCAGGCAAGCCAGCCACAAGTTCCCCAGAAAATAATTCTTGAACCTTTTTATGTAGGCTGTTTAAAAGCAATTCTTTTATGGACAAAAAGCAGCTAGTACACAAGAAGTTACGGACTTTTTTATCTCTTGAAAAAAGAGAACGGCAGGAGGCCACATCTGAAACTGGGTTCAGATCCATTTTACTCTAAATCAACTGGTGAATTCTAAATTTAATTACATTTTTAACCTAGCCCAATTCAAGCATTGATTTGGCATTATAGCCAAAAGGTAATGTGATGCCCCGGGAGCCAGAAAGACCTCTTGTCATACACATAGTTCACAAAAGAAACTATTTGTATGTATAAAATTACTACTTAAATCACAAGGTGTACTTAAACACAATGCAGCATTGAACCTGGGCACGAAAAGTGTTCTAAACTAGATTTATTATAAGGTCAATCACTAGTCCTCACTGTGTGCAACCTCAGGCTTTAAATCGTTAGCTTAAAATTAATTACGTTCACTGAGCTTTCCTCACACATATTCCCACAGCATGAATGGGAATAATCTTTACATGCATGTAAGGGAAATAACTTTTAATCATTGGCCAAACAAACACCTCATTGTTCATGTTTGAAGCTGTGACGCTGAATTTCACAACCACTATGGTCAATTAGTAAGACTTAATTAAAGAGAACAATAACCCACTGAACTCTTCTTATGCAACGATTTTGAAGGAAACTTGAACACAGGAGAGCAACAGGAACACAGCAGCGGAGTCTCCCGGCAGACGAGCTGTTGTTAATGCGATTAGCTCTGGATAAGCCTGAAACAGAGTGCTAGACCTCTGCTGCAGAACTCATCAGAAAAAGGTCTCCTTTAATCACTTGCTTCCCATTTCCTCCAGAGTCTGAAAACGTAAACTTAACCTGGGTTTCTGCAGCATTTACCAGGTTAAATTTAGGACTTTTAAAAGACCTTTTTAATACCAGAGAATGCAAGATCATGTCTGTTTGACTGTTCATACTGGCCAAATAATAATAATAATAATAATAATTTGGACTTATATAGTGCCTTTTAAGTTACGCAAGGTCGCTTGACAAAAAAAAGGGGGTTAGGGGTCAAAGGATTTGGTGAAAAGAAAAGTTTTGCGATGCATTTAATTATGGCTAACTAGTAGGGACGACGTGACCTAGTTACTAATTATTATCAGATTTTTTTCAAATAGTTCCCAGCAGTTTTTACCAATAATTAATATTGATATAATTAATTAGGTGAATGAATGTGACCTGGCCCTAGATAACCAGTGCTGAGAAGGATTAACCAATTTAAAATAAGACAATGAGCTTCTGAGCTACTGTACCTAGCGGTAGTGACAGTGTGCTGCAGGTCTGATGGCGCTGACTGAAACAAAGGGAAAAAGGATTGAACATCCTCCTGCAACACAATTCACTGTCACAGCACCCACTTTTAGTTTATAGGTGAAAAACGTCTCCCTACAGCCCGCAATCAAATACAAAATCATGTTTTATAACTAACATTACAGGCTACAGCAGGCAAGAGAAAACGATTTAAGGCTTAAACTGAATTCAGTGCTTTTCAAGACTTTTTTTCAAGTCGTGCAGATATCCTGCCTCAGGAAAAATCAGATAAAATCAGATATATATAAGACCCAGATTCAGATAAAAATCTGAATCTGGGAATCTGTCACATTTTGATATTAAAAAAATAAAATAAAAATAAAAACTGATGTCTTTCTGATTTGGTTTAATCACTACTAAGTCATTAACCACTACCAGTCATTGAGCAGACTTGTTTTTTTTAGCATTGTGTTTAGGTGAGAAAACCATATTGAGTCGCTTTCTCAAACACCCGCAAACAGTGGTGACATGTGTTGCATCATGTCCTTTCATGTAACAAACGACAGCAGCTTCTGCTTTTTGCACAACTATGACACCAACTGATTTTTCCCTGTGAATGCATGCAAATGATTACATGTAGGCAAATAATCGCACTCAAGGAGAGGGATTATGGGAGAGGTTTAGCTGTTTCTGATTGCAAGCTGTGGTCAGGGAAAAGCAACAGGTGCCACACGCTTCTCAACTCACCTCTGAGCCATCGTAACAGGAAGTGGTCATGCTGCGCGGGAAGTTGAGGAGAAATGTCCTGTATCCTCTCTCGAAACTGTAGCCAGAGGAAGGAGAGAGGAGACAAATGACACACATTTTTGCTTATGAGCCGCAAAGCAGACCCAGTACTAGGAAGAGACATTCAGGGAAATGTTTAAGGTTACAGTTTTGACCCTGAAAGTAAAAAATACAGAACATTTCTTTGTTTAAAGCTTTTCATTCACTACAGAATAGTGGGTTTAATTTTACTAAAGCTGCTGAAACTTGTGACTTTGAGACTAATTGTTTTACACACTTTATTGGCAATTGTCAATAAGAGATGCCTGTAAACGTTACATGAAAAACCGTCCAGATAACTTTGGTTTCAACATTACCCAAACAATGTGGACACTTGAACAAACTATGTGGACACTCGAGCCTTAGTGCTGCAAAAGAAGAAGCCCATTTTTTTTCTTGATTTATCATTTGTTTGGCCCGAGTTGACATATCTACATTGCTTGTGTTGTTGGACCAACAGTCAGACAAAAACCAGCAAATATTCAAACTTAAGATGCTGCAACTAGTGAATTTTTGTTTTGTCATGTTCGCTAAAAAAAAACCCAATTAATTTCAAAACCATAAGCATGAATCGGCAGCTATAATGATGTGTAATGTGTTCTGGTTTTAGACTTTCTACCAGATGTTGAACCTGGCTGCAGCAATTTTCTCCCATTCATACACAAGAGCATTTGGAGATGTTGTGCTGCAACGACATTGTCTCAGTCAACATTTTAATTTGTTCCAAAGGTGTTGGACTCTCACCAAACTGGGAAAACCATTTCTTCGTGGACTTTGTACATGGAGGCATTGCCATGTTAAAACAGGAAAGTGCAGGAAACTTTGCCACAAAGTTGGAAGTACACAATTGCCTAAAATAGATGTATCATGCTGTAGCATCACATTACTCTTCATTTGAACTAAAATGCCTAGACTAAACCTTAAAAATAATGTGGGCATGTGTCCACATTGTTTTGGCCATATAGTGTAATTCCCCTTATGACATGAGGCTTATGTAAACATACAGCTAAAAGACTTCCTTTAAAATTAAACTAACTTTTATAATGAATCACAGCAAACCTAACTATAACATATGAATGACAGTGATGTGGAAGGGAACTATAAACACAGGAACTACAGGATAGCATTTAAAATATGCAACTGATGACTTTACTAATGGTAATAAATCATTTAAAATGGCCAGAATATGAAGTTAGAAGTTAGAATGATAACATTTAGAGCTTAAACAAGTATTTGAATAATCAATCACAAAAGTAATGGGCAACCATTTTGATACTTTTGGGTAAATCATTTAAATAACTTGCAAAGGCAAAATCACGTGAGTGTTTATAATTTATATAATTACTTTATTAGTAATGTTAGTTTACCAATGCTTTATAGATCAGTTATAGGCCACGGAACAGCTGGTGACAGTTTACAAGGGCAACATTTAAACCATGTGACAGTTACTCTGACTCAGGACTCGTGGATTTAGTACACATTTTTAGTAAATTTTCAAGGCATTTCAAACCAGCAATATTTGTTTTTATAGACAAAGATGATTGCTTAATCTAGAAAATAATGATAATTATTGGATACTAATAAAATAATAATTGTTAGGGGATCGTTGCAGTCCTATGACAGTCAAAACCAAAACTTCAACCAAACGTTGTTCTTCTAACTGATCTGCAAAGCATTAGGGAATGGATTGAGAGAAAAATATTAATACATTTTATAAAATAAAATAAAAAAAAAGGTTGGTTTATTAGCAAGATGTACCAGACCGGTTATTATATAGCCTACCAGTCACAGGGATAACAAGAAAGATAAATGATAATAAAGAGAGAGGCTTTACAGTATTATTATTATTATTATTATTATTATTATTATTATTATTATTATTATTATTATTATTGCAAAACGTACCTGCTCCAGTGCTTCAGCCTGTTTAGGGCTGAGGTCTCCGACTCTTCCGCTCATGTCTGCGACCAGAAGATGCAAGACTGATAAAGACGGAGCTCCTTCAAAGTCAATTTGACAGACAGACAGCCCAAAGAGAAACAGCACCGTCACCGTTCACCGTGACAGGCGGATTTCTGTCGTCAACGCCGCCCAGCTGATGCTAACTCGCTTCGCGGCTGCAGTTTATCCTTATCCTTCGCTGCCGGCTACCTGCATGTGAAAAATGAGGGAAGCAAACGTAAATACGACACTCGCAACTCCGGTCCAACCGGCTGACTCGGCCAAAGACGGGAGAAATGACAGGAGCATTACTCCTATCAAGAAGGAGGAAACAACGAAGTCCCGCCCCCTTTCTCTCCATGCTAACGTTATAGCTTCTATTACTTCCAATATTATTATTATTGTGGTTGTACACACCAGGTTTCTTTAACCGTTCTTTCTAAAATATTACATAAACTGGTTATAGTTTATTTAATTAAAAATAATAATTATATGATTAATATAATAATACAATAATTTATAAATATTTATATATATAACTATGGAGATCTATGTAGGCCTGTTAAAATGTGAGTCATTTTAACAGACAATTTGTTAGTATTCAAAAATACAATTCATAAACAGCAAAAGGTAAGGTAAAAAATGAAAGTATAATACGACCAAAAACATTTCCAGTACAAGAACAGAGGGAAATATGACTGTACTGTAATTTAAAAAGAAATCAAAATAAAGAAACTGAAAAAACAACCAACTGCTGAAAGCACAAAGGTTTAGTATAGGAAAAGATATATGTCTCAGATTAATGCATAACATAATACATCCTCTGTTGCTGCAGTTTATAATCTATGATTTGTGTGGGATGATAAAGTGTGGGAAAACAACAATGCGTGTATGTGAGACTGATTGGCTGTTGCCTCGCTGCAATTTGATTGGCTTTTTTGTCAAGTTATATTGTCATCATTGGCTTTTAGTTGGCAGATGTTAGTATATTTTTCTTTCTTTTTTTTTAAAATAGTGACTGTGATCACCATAAACGATGTGGATTATGATTATCTTCTACAGTAGACATTTAAACGTCTGTATTTTGAAGATACATTTTAGATTAAATACCTTGGTTCCCACCAACTGCAGGATTTTCTTATAACCAAAACTCTGGCAAAAAATAGCCATTTTTGTCATGGATAACCACTCATTGTTAAATTTTGATTAACTGTTAGCTTGTCAGAGAGAAGACACTTTTATTTTATTTTTGCAGGACAGATATGTAGTTACAAAGCAAGTTTTAAAGGCCAAATTCTCAGTTTGTCGCGTTATTTTTCAGTGTTGTTGTTTTAGCAGACACAGAACACTTATGAATGTGAGAGGGTAAACCAACTATTTGGTTTTTGAGATAGGATGTGTACTTCCAGAACCTTGATGATTCCCTTGATTTAACAGATATTTAGTAAATACAATGTTAAAAGAATGTAACTTAATTACTTTATTTATTAGTCATGGCATTTGGGGAAGTTAAATTGAAACCTAAACAATTTACGACATGTTGGACAAACTATTGAGTGATTCATCTCCAATTAAAGAAAATAGACAATCTTTGGTGTTAATCCCAAAATCTGCACGTTTATTATTCAGAAGTTGTGTTGTTACCATAGACCGTTAATATTAATATATACAGTCTATGGTTGTTACCCATCAGTTACTAGTGTTACCAATACTTTTTTCATATTTCAGACTAATCGTAAATATGAGCCCATGCGATATTGTCACAGTGCGCAAGTGCGAAATGGACCAGATAGCCTACTGTGGTTGCTTGATATTATTATTATTATTATTATTATTATTTCTTTCAGAGCTCAATCACACAATATTGAACTACTAGTGAAAATATAGCACTATTTGTATAAATAGAGGTGAAAAACTCCGCTCTGAATAAACTGCTCAGCAGGACTTTGACGAACCTGGATCGTGCCATAACGTGGTTTCAAATCGAAGACGGAAGTATGGGGCGGTACTATCTAGCTAATGATACAAACCTTACAGTCTTCTCTGGTTATATAAACTCACCGGTCAAAAAAAATGCAAGTTAACGGAAGAACCGCATATGTGACACTGACGTAGATTTCTACTTATCTCAGTACGGTATAGTTATCTTAGATAATTATAAAATTATTGGATTTAATTTCTGGTAATGCGTCTCGGGCTGTAGCCTATAGCCTACAAGATAATGATCCTCCCGCTTTTTCCGGTCGAAGCCGAAAGCTGTTTTCCGTTGTTTACATTTTTACAGCAGTCCGTTAGCTAGCTAGCTAGCTAACTAACTGGTGAAAAAAAATGCTAACAGCTTTTCTAAAATGACGGCTTGCAGTTGATAAGGTTTAGCTATGTATTTATAACCGTTTGCCTCAGAATTTCTCTCTGGTGTTGCTGTTGTTGGGCCATGGCTTCAGATCGCTGCTGGTGCTGTCTCTGGGTAACATTACCGCTCGTCCTGCTGCGGTGGCCGGGGCTGCTGGTCGCCGCGGACCAGGTCGCTCTGGTGGAGGTTTTCCTGGAGCAGCGGCCCGGCGTCAGCGCTCTGTTCCAGGGGGAGGTGGTGGAGTCCGGCAGGGGCGGCAGGAGCTCCGAGCACCGGGACGAAGAGCTGGAGGGAGAGCTGGTCCTGGTGAGTCTACAAAAGAGCATTAGGGCTGCATCTATCTAGCTACTAACGTCACTGACAGTGGTTGTTTGGATAAAACCCATTTAGTCTAAAAATAGCTAAACATTTACCAAAATAAGATACTACACGTTAGAGCCTACAGAGCTCTCATGACATTTATAGTCGTGTTAATCATTTCAGAAAAGAAAAGAAATTTCACAATACATTATAATTACATCTATGGGAAAATCCTGATTGACAGTAGGAAGTAAACTATGTGAGATATAATAACTTTATATTTTTTTCAAAACAACCAGTAATGTCAGCAGGCATACTGGTATTTTCAGGTTTAAATTAGTTTTTGATTTAAAGGTCACAAATTGTGAGTGAAAAAGTTTAGCTCTTGCCTCCTTAAACGGCCCCTTAGCAAGGTAGCTTTCAGTACTAATGTTTAGCTTGTTTTCTGTCTTCAGGTCCAGAATGAGGAGACACAGGTGAGCTCAGGAAAAGGCGAGGACGACACCAAAGAGCAGGAGCCGTGGATAGGAGTGGTGCCTGTGGAGATGGATGACAGCAAATCCTCCACGGGAAACCAGGAGTCCTTTACTGATGCTATGGTCAATAAGGTAAGCAGTTCAATGTACTACTTAAATCTGTTCTCACTGGTACATATGACAACTTAACATTCGTCCTCTCTGTTAAAGATGAAGCGAGCATTGGTCCTTGGAGCATCTGCACTGATCATTTTAGCTCTCAATCAAAACACTGTCAGTGAGGTAAATCTCAGCTGATTTCTTAATTTTTCAATCATCATATTGTGTCATTTTACATGCTTTCTCTTGCAGTTGTTATTTTGTGTTTATGTGTGTGTGTGTGTGTGTGTGTCTATTGATGTGTAAGTATTGTATTCCGGAAGCTGCACATCAGAACAGACAGAATTGAAGGTGCTTTATTTAAAAGAGATAATGGATTATGTTGATTTTGGCTAGTCACATTTCTTGGGGAAATGATAGAAATGTGGCTGGAAATTGAAGCTTAAAAGATAGACCATATTTACCACCTAAACATCAGTTTCTGTTGTAGATGGATCTATCTCAGGTGCTGTCCAAGCCCATTATTGTGATCCAGACGTCTGAAAATGTCACCAAGCTGATCGGAGCCCTGCTCAGGTACAGAACACCTTATTACCGTATTTATTACTGCCAACATGAAAACAGATACGTCTACATGAACCTTACCATCATATCACTCATGTAAAGTAAGAAAATACAGTTTGTTTAATAAATCAGATAAGTTCATATCATGTGTCACATGCTTCCATAGTTGAGGATTTCTGCCAACAGATCATACAGTGCTTCGACATGCATGCTAGCAATCTACTCTGGTACAGTAATTCAACAATAACAAGTTTAAGGCAGTATTTCAGCTTCAACTGGTGTCTGTGTCCTTGTTAAGTTGAGAAAATGTACTCTTTGAACTGTTATTTCTAGCTTGAAGTGATACAATTGTTTAATTTTATATTGTTTGTAGGATAATAATAAGTTATTATGCAGTATTATTTATATAGGTTTGATTTATTTTGTTAAAGGCAATTAACATGTGTTTTGTAGGCAGGCATATATATATATATATATATATAGTGTGTGTGTATATATATTATTTTCAGCTAAATACTAGTAGTATTGCTTAAGAATTGATATCAAAACACATATGTTGTATTTGTTACTAGTATTTGAACATTGTTTAATGATAAATGTCACATATGCTATGATAACTGGTGCTGAATACATTAACTGGATCATGGATAAACCGATGATTTGATTTGGTTCATTTTAATGTGAAAAATGGGATTTTTAGATTAATTGTTTCCTGCACACAAGCTTTCATACATGACTGAAAAGACATGTAAACTGGTTATACACAGTAATCAGGTTAGTGTGTGTGTGTGTGTGTGTAAATGTAGGGATGGAGAATCTTTATTTGCACTAAATGACAGTTCTTTCCCCACAGGGGTCTTCAAGCGACAGCAAAAATCACATACAAGACGATCCTGCAGGACAACCTGGTGAGCTCCTCAATCTATCAGCTCACAGTGTGTTTCTCAGTTGTTATCACCCTGCAGTGGTGAGTGAACAGATGACAGGCTGAGCTGACAGTGAGCGCATGCTGCTGTGTGTTCGGGCAGGGAGCCACGCTCACGCTTTGGTCCAGCTGTGGTCGATCGAGAGGAGGTCGCTACGGAGAGTGGCAGGGGGTCATCTGCACGGGAGAGACCAACTCTCAGGTCCAGGTGGGGGAGCCGGTCAAATGCACCATCAGCTTTGTTAGTTGCTGTAGCACTTACAGTAGGGAGCTCCATCAACGTTACACATCAGTCTGTTTACAGGTGTTGGGGAGTACTACTGCATATGTGAAGAGTTGTTTAAAGCCTTTTGTGGCTCCAGAGGGAGCTGCATAAAGTCTGATAAATTGCCTTAAGAGTCCTCATCAGTTGGGTCTGAATACTACTTTCTATTTAATCAAAAAAATCCCTTTAGCTATAACATTACAAAAAAAACTATTATTATTGTAATTGTACTTTCAGTTTAGTAAAAGACAAAAGGTTTGAGAAGCGTATTACGAAAATCAAGATATAAATCATATTGTAAAAATACAACTTTCAGTCCGAATATAGTTGACCTGTGTTGTTAAGACTACTACTACTTCTTTGTGTTGTGCTACAGACTGATAAAAGAGCCAGCTAATAAAGTACTGTCGCTCTTCTCTGTGTATCTGTAGAAGTACCTGCAGCAGCTGTGGGACACTGTGCTCCTGGTGGCTTTGATCCTCAGCACCGGAGTCATCGTTCAGGCCCGCTGGCAGTACCAGGACCACCAGCTGAACGATGACTTGGAGGTAAACTCAGTCTTTACTGATGGTATAATCACAGGTTTTTTCACACTTGTAAACACTGTACAACATATCTTTGGCATCTCTGTACTGCAAGTTTCTTTTTTCTTATTGGCCATACAGTTAATATGACTATAAACAATGGTGAAAAGTTACTGTACTTAAGTACAAGTGTGAGGTACTTGATCAAACATTTATTTTACACCAAGATCCCATAGTTTCCAAAAGGTACTTACTGTATATTTTAGGTTGAACAAAATATTGTTCTTTGTAACCGTAACACACTGTTGCTTCAGTGAAGTGTACCAACAAGCAGGTCATTTGTACAATGTGGACACAAACTCTGCTGTGTTCTTCAGCTCTTTCCTAAACAGGATGTCCTGAAGAGAATGTCCTCACTGAAGACCAAAACGTATCGTCAGCCCAAACCGTGGTGTGACCCGTCCCAGCTGGCGGAGACAGACAACTGTGCAGTCTGTCTGGAGCCATTCAACAACAACCAGGTCAGACAACACGCCCACATACAGTACATACACTGGTAGACTTGGCTGTATCCTTTCCCTGGTGGGCAAGTAAAGAAGTGGGAGTGTAATGTGAATAATAATCTTACTCATGACTAAAGGCAGAGAATCCAAACCAGCGGCTGGATGTACAGGTGTATATTTAATAATTAAAAAAAATAAAGTTACTGAGGCATAGGCAGGACAGGTGATTCTGCAGTGATATGATATAAACTGTTTGTGTTGTTTCAGTGTCTACGTGTGCTGCCATGTCTTCATGAGTACCACAGAGATTGTGTCGACCCCTGGCTGCTGCTGCATCACACCTGTCCTCTGTGCAAACGCAGCATCCTCGGTGAGTTTATTAATTCACAAAAGGCAGGCCCTTAAAACATCTGGTTGCCTATCAATAGTCCCATCGGTGAGGTTCTCCACCAGAACATTGGTCATTACGCACAATACCACTAATTTATCACATGTATTGTACGTGTAAACTTTACAATATTTATGCCTCCTATAAAAAAAAGTGCTTATTAATTTTCTGTTGACCCACTAATCTATTGATTTTTTTTTGTTTCACCTCTAAATTGAAATGCCTTTCTTGTCCAACTCTCTCCAGGCAGCGTCTGCAGAGACAGTTAACGGCTGCCTCGGCTCCTCCGCCGCAGCTCTGGGAATCAAGTCTCGTCTCTTCCTCAGTAACACTTTTTTTTTTTTAAATTCTGACCTCGCCACTTCCGTCTTCCAGCAATGAATTGTGGGAGCAAATATAAACTCATCACAGCAGCTGGCCGGCCGTCTGGACTGTGGAGTGGTCAGATTTTGACATTTGACCTTTGGCTCTCAAAGACATACAGTGGCAGTGTAAAAACAATACTATGAAGTACTGTAGTGTGTAAACAGTACTTCTTCCTGGGATCATGTTACCAAATGTGGAAATATTTATGTGCGACTGCTAGCAGTGAAGACGTGACTCATAAGGGTTTGTGCTCAATGGGACATCTCACACCTCGGCTCTGTGTTTCTGCAAACTAAGGAGCAACGAGACATTCTGCTTTAAATCGGTAAACCCTGATAACCTGAGCGACTACACGTGAGTCAGTTGTTTGTGTGTGAAAACTCAATGCTCTCTAGGGGTTTAAGCAGGGACATATTGATGGACGGGTCAGTGTAAACGTTAATTTTATGTCCAAATGATGTCAATACCCAATATTTCTTTTCTTTCTATTTTTTTGGGTAGTTTAGACCTATTTGATAGGACAGCTGAAGACATGAAAGGGGGGAGAGAGAGAGGGGGAAATGACATGCAGCAAAGGGCCGCAGGTTGGAGTCGAGCCCGGGCCTGCTGCGTTGAGTAAACTTCTACATATGGGCGCCCGCTCTACCAACTGAGCTCTCTGGGCACCCAATAACCAACTTATTAACAGTCTGATTTTGATCGCTTGTCCAAACTCAATTTGGTATTCAATGTTAGTTGTTGAGGTTTTGTGGTTGTAGTCCAGAAGTAACTGTGCTGCAGATGTGGAGAAAGTGATTTGGACTTGTCCTTAATGTACCTTATGACTTAACTGCAGAGTGAAAGAAACCACAAACGCACCTCCTGAATTATACTTAAGTTGTGTATGTTATAGGGCTGTAACGATTACCGGTGTAATGGTAAACTATGATAAAAATGTTGATAACAATTTCAGTTTATTTAAAATATCTGTATCACAGTGGATTAGCACAGTGTGGAAACCGTGTGGTTAATCCTACCCAGCTTCATCCAGAGTCTCCTGAAGTTGCCACGCAGGCGCATTGCGTAGCCTACGTGGGTTTCTGGAAGTTGGAATCATGGTGGAAGTAGGAGACGACAGCACTCAGGACATTTATCAGCCCTCTAAGAGGACTACGTCTGAAGACTTGGCATATTTTGGTTATTATATGAATGCCAAAGGACAGTTGATCGAAGATAGCTATCCTGTCTGCAGAAAGTGCAGAAAAAAGGTTGCTGCTAAAGCCATTGAACACACTTTTAAAAATACAGTGATAATACCAAACCGTGATAATTTCACTATAACCGTGAGGTTAAATTTTCATACCGTTACATCCCTAGTATGTTACAGTAGATAACGGAGTTGCATTTGTATAGTGTAAACCCCTTTAATGATAGGGATGTTAAGATGCAGAGTTTGTGGCCAGAGCTTAGTTGGATTTTTACCCTTCTTTGCGTATACTTATCTGCTTACTTCCTTTTTTAGAAGGTCTGTGAGAAACTCAAAAACAGTCCTGCTCTAATGGTCAAACAGAACTGTTGCATCAGAAGGTCATCTCATTCATCATGAGATAAACATGTCCCCATACCTACCTCTGATGTACGGCTGCACTGGCTCTATGCGAAAGTATCAAAAGCCGCCTACCAGCACAAAAACTTATTCACTCGTTATATCTAGTTCATTTAATCCATTCAAATATCAAAGTGTAAAAATGACAAGTCACAGTTTTAAGGTGGATATGTGCAGGACTATCTGATGGCCGGGAGCAGCAATTCCCTGGAGTTGAATTTTAAGCAACCTCACCTCAAAAGAAGAAGTTACTGCTCCCGGCCATCACATAGCCACCTTAAAACCACAACTGATCTTATACGCCTTTGATGGAACTAATGAGATTTAATGTGTTAATTAGTGCACTTTAGAGGTGCTGGTAGGCACATTTATTTACCTTTTGGAGATTACCAAGCTAGAGTTTTTTTTTTTTTTAATCTCACCTAACTTCTGGCAAGAAAACAAATGAGCATGCTTCTTTAAATGTAAAACTATTCCTTTGGATATATCTTCAAACAAAAACTATTTACATACAGTAAAAGTCTACATTAGTGTGAAATTAGACATTTATCAAATGTTCTAGCAGTTTACTTGCCAAATAACTGATCATAATTTCAGCCACAACTATGCAGCTGTACTTTTGATGCTCTAGTGACGTCTCAAACACATTGTACTGTAAACATTATGAAAGGAAAAAGCATTTTGTCAATGATGACTTAATCTTGAAGGATGTTTAAAAAAAAAAAATAGTATTGTTGTATTTATTTCTTTTTTTTGCAATGTAAACTCCAAAAACCAATAACATGTTGTTTTTGTTACAAAATGCTCTAATAGATGTGTTCTCTTCATAGAAAATAGTCTGTGCATGGCAACATGTCAGGTTTCTCCACAGCTAGTCAGAGACATGAGGCGCCTCTGTATAGCACGTAACTCCAAACACGACAGCATGATTATGAGTTGATTTCTCTTCAAGACTTTGTTTTAGAGAGAGAGAGAGAGAGAGAGAGAGAGAGAGAGAGAGAGAGAGAGAGAGAGAGATAGAGAGATAGATAGATAGATAAAGTCTGGGCAACAGTGGTGTGAACTGGGTGGATGACATCACAAGCATGCACTTGAACGTTGCATGCAGGTGGCTTTCACACAAGCTACTCATACAGGATGAGTAGTAAGAGCAACAAAGTCTGCCACTGATGTCCAGACGTCAGTGATTGTTCTTCCAGCTACAGATGGAACCACAACTTCTCCCAAACTCTGGATGTTGCTTCCTTTTATTCCCATGTTCTCTATTTAATGATGATGATGTCAAAGAAACTTAATTCAATCACTCTGGATTGTAACAATAAAATATTTGTTACTTGGCAGAAATAAAATGGTCCTATTCTTTGCCCTCAGTCTCTGGCTCACCCTCAGGACTTTGGTTTTCAATGAGCTATTAAAAAGAAACTCATTTGGGCCAAAGAGCTGAATGTCCTTTAGGCTCAAACTCAAACCCTGAAAGCAGATGTTCACCATCTCAAACATGTCACTTCAGATCACAAAAGCCCTGCCTAGGAGTCTGTAAAATAACGCAACTTTTCACCAACAACTTAAAACCTTTTGTGGCTTTTTCTTCGAACAAAGACAGCAACTTTGGGGCCGAGGTGTGAAAGTGGCATTATGGGCACCAAATTTAACCCAGAACAAAACTCAAGGGCCCAGTTTTTCTTTCCCTTCAATCACTCGCACCTCAGCCACCTTCCTGCCGTCTGTTCCTACCATCAGTCTGTTCTGGTTCGAGCAGCAGGCCGTCAAACGGGTCAGGAGGGGATCATGCCTTTGTTCCTCTTGCGGTCAGCCATGTTGCGGCGGTTGTGGTTTGCCCCGCGGCTCTTGTTGGCCTCCTTCTTGCGCCGGTCTAATAACGTGTCATGGGTTTGTCCTTGGCCTTTGGCTTGGCCCACCACATTATTGGGACGCTGCTCCGGTCGGAAACTGGGAAAGAAGAAGTCAACAAAGGTGTGGGTGGAGCCACCAGGTATACTTGTACCAGGGCTGTTGTTTAAGAAAGAGGTGTTGAGCATTTCTCCATCCAATTTAAAAGAAAAATCTCCACTGAAAAGTTTTTTTTTTTTTTCTAAACTCTAAAAAAAAAACTAACGAGACATTACATGTTTTTTTCTCTAACCATATAACGGGCAGATCGTGCTAGATATACCTAGTGTTGCCTATTGATTGTTGTAATTTTTCAATTTCCATTCAGCTTGTGTCTTAAGAGGGCTTCACAATCCTCTACGCTTAAACCCTGTTTTCATACAAGGTAAAGTCTTAACCGAGGAGAAAAATCTAAAAACACATTATTTTCTTGGATAAAAAGCCAGCTAAGCAATGAGAGTTTTTAATTAGTAAATATTGACTTCTTACCCTTTCCTTTGATGCATGGCAGCTCTTCTAGCTTCAGCCCTCTCTCTCAGCAGAGCCGGGTCCTGCACAAACTGGTCCCTGTTTACATTGTTCTGAAACACAATGTATTCACATGCAGATGTAGTGACCACGCATTTGTAGCGAAAGACTACATCAACATTTAAGATTACAAAGCTAGCTTAAATTCATTAAGGTACCATGACATGGTGCTCTTTGGATGCTTTCATATAGGCCTTAGCCTTTCTAGCCACTGGGGGACCGTAGGCAGGCTGGGGGAACTCATTAATGTTTAAAAAAAAAAAAACCTCAAAGTGATATTTTCATGCCATGGGACCTTTAGGCAATGTCTGAACAGCACTTACTTCTGCACAAAAAATAATTTTCCAAATGTTTTCAATCTTTATACAACAACTTGTAAAATGGTAAAAACATGCAATTCTAATCCATTACATCTGATGACTGGTGCTTGTATATTATACAAGATCAAGAACTAGGTTTTCGTATCAACCGAATTAATGATTAAAAGTTAACGTTGTACACCAGAGCTCTCACTTTTACAATGTGTAGTTTGATGTGAATAAGATACCAACATGCTGTCTAAAATAAGATACATGCATACATAATCCTGTAGGAGCAAACTGCAACACAGGAAAAACATAAGATTTTACAGTTGGATGTTAACTTGATTGACCGAGGTTTAAAAGGGGTCAAAGTTTATTTTCTGTAATGTTGGATCTGTTGTTTTTGAAAGATGTAATTACCTGTAGGGTCTCTTCCTCCTCTTCATCTTCACCCTCTTCTTCCAATTCGGGTTTGTTTCCTTTTCTCAGTATCTGTGGAATTGTGAAAGGCCTGCAGGGAAACACAAACACAATGAAAATGAAAAAAAGTACCAGTATTTGACATCCACCAAAAGAACATATTACAAATTTGGCAGACACCCTGTCCAAATCTAAAAGGTGCTTTTCAAATTCCACTTCACTCAGTCTCGACTCCACCACGATCAATAATGAAACTGATTTACCTTCTGTTCAATAAACTGTCTCCATCCAGGTCATTAGCTCCCACTTGGCCCATGTCGTAGGTGTCGTCGTACTCGTCGTCGTAGTCGTCGAGGCCGTAGGTTTCTGCACTTTCACCGGGCTGGATGATAACCTCGTCTACCACCGTCTCGTAGGCCTGATAACGAGATTTCTGCTCTGCTATGTGCTTCTTGTCGTTCAGCATCTCTCGAACGCTCTCACCTTTCCTGCAAGAGTGAGAAAACAATTGTAGGATTCCAGCGTCTTGAACATCTTCAGCTCCTGCGCCGTGCATGCAGATACTGCATTAACAAGGTAACGTTAGTTATATCTCTCCGGATAAGTTACCATTGGCAGTGATTACGAATCTTTACTAAATGTTTTTGGGTCTATTTGATACGGGTCAAAACTACGGAAGGGGATTAGAGCAACTGGTGAAAATGTATTTAGAAATTCAGAATTCTGAGTTTAATAAGCCTTATATGTACACTACAGTATGTAAATGTTATTTTACTTTTTCAGAGCAGCATTGCACAAAGAGATAGTAACATCTGGACGTACTGCTTGGCTTTTATTAACATTTTGAGCAGGATTTTACAGGCACATGAATCAAGTAAATGTGCAAGTACATACAAAAA
The DNA here is from genome assembly GCA_013375575.1 of Percina caprodes. Lineage (NCBI taxonomy): Eukaryota > Metazoa > Chordata > Actinopteri > Perciformes > Percidae > Percina > Percina caprodes. The sequence goes on along the minus strand of JABXJD010000018.1, from coordinate 5,624,827 downwards.
AATTGAGGGATTTTAAATCCTCCTGTGTGCTCTAACTAGCCTGGTCCTACTAGACTCTCGTACATTTCATTTGTACAAAGAGTCTGGCCACTCGCCATTAATAAGTGTTAACTTCCTCAAAGGCAAGTACTCTGTTGAAGTTCAAAACTATTGGATCTGCCCAGAGCAACTCTGGATTTGCCATAACCAATCACTGACGTCTGGTCGTGATGTCGGCTTAGCATCGCTGGCGTTAGCCTTAGCCAACACCTTCACCGCTAACGGAGGAAACGGAGAAAATCTAATTTTTCCGAACCCCGTGGGGAGGAGGGCTACATCATGGCCACCAACAAAACTCAGTAAAGATTGTTCTTGCTTGGGCTTTAACTTCTGGATATTCAGCAGCGTTGCCACAACCGACCAAATGGCTTTGCTTGCATCTTTCTCTGCCGCCATTACGGAACTACAACTTAAACTAGCACACAACCTCAACTTCATCGTTCTCAGCCACTCCCTCTGTTTGCTGATTGGACCAGTAGAAATTTGACCGCAAACCCAGACGGAGTACTGAAGGAAAATGAAAACTGAGCGGCAGTACATAGGACGACAGAGCCAGGCTATACTCTTACCTCCTGCCCTTCCATATGCGGGACATGTCCACTTGGTCTCTGCGGAAAATGTCAAACTCATCATCATCAAACACGTTGGATCTGACGTCCAGAACATCTGGAAGCACCTCCTTCACTGGCCTGAGGGGACAACAGGACATCGGGGTCAAACACGGCTGATACAATTCTAACTTCAATATTATCATTTATACCACCATTTATACACAAATTATCTGCACATTTTGATGATTTTTATAATAAGATTTTAAAACAGTAGCAACAATTTGGATTATTGATAAACTCAGTAAATCATTTGAAAAGCAAAAATTGAAAATCCCATATTTTAGCTTGCAAGATTAGAGGATATACTACTTTTCTCTATTTTATATCAAAGTAAAATGACCTGTTTTAGACTCTTGGGTGGACGAAAAAAATCATTAGTTGGAGCCCTTAGGGAGACATTGCTGATGATGAATATAGTGATGATCATATTACGGTACACATTCTTACGTACTCAAATACTGTTCCTTACATTTAACTGAAGTATTTTTGCAGTGTTGTATGAGGTCTTATTTTTGTGAATTTTGAAATGTGCATCACGATGACTTAATATCGCCACCAGAGTCAAATTGAAATTAAAGTAACAAAATGAGGGCCTTCTTTTCAGCAACAAGCAAATGAGAAGCTCAGCAGCACAATCCTTGTGGAAGAACATCTACATCTTTTGACGTAAAGGTCAACTCTGTGCGTGGCGTCACCTTGGCATGGCACGGTCCAGTTTGTCCAGGTTGGGGGCCAGGCGGTCCTCCAGGATGTTGTTGATGACCAGCTCAGAGTTGTAGTCGTACTCGTGTAGACAGGCCAGCAGAAAACCTTCGCCCAAATCAGGCAGCAGGTCCCTGATACACGTCAGCAGAGACTCTAGCTCCCCCTCGCTCACCGCACCCTGATAACAGACAGACAACACCGTCAACGTTTGTTGACAAACTTTTAGGTTTAATAGTTTTGTTTCATCCAATTTATGTAAAATGCTTTATTGCATGACAGATGTTACAGCAATAACGATATTTGTTTGCTGCTTCCACCTTTTTCTATTAAGATTAACATTTTAGTAGCTGCAGCAATTAGTGGATAAGAAGAGCAACAGAAAAAGGCAACAATATTTTGGGGTTTTGGACTGATAGTCGAACAAAACAAGATATTTAACCATGTCACATTGGGCTGTGTGAAATCACAACGGAAATGTTTCACCATCTTCTGCCATGTCATAGTCAAAACTATTAATCGAGAAAGTAATCGTTAGTTGCAGCCCTACATTTTACCTTAACGTACCTTGTAAAGCAAACAATTTGAAAATGTCCTCAGCTGGTATAGGATAACTGTAACAACAACAACAACAACAACAACAACTCACATGGTTTCCTTTTCCAGGAACATCCAACATGGCGTCTGCTCCCCTCAGGCCCTCTCCTCCTTCTAGCTCTCGAGACTCCTGAAATTTAAAGCCAGTTGAGGCAGCAGCAGCACCGCCCGCAGCTCCCTGATGCCGAGTCTGGCTGTGTGGTCTCCGTCGGCCCACACTGTCCCAGGCACTCTCCACCCCCTGGAGCAGGTAGGACATCCGGGTCTCATCACTGATGGAAGCAGGTTAAGGATATACGTTGATACTTTCTTCCATCCTGGATGTCTCTCCACCACAACTGGCTGTTGACTTGATCAGGGCTACGATTAATCTGCTGATTAGTTTATGAATCAATCTTTTAATCATTTGGTTTACAAAACATTAGGGAAAAATAATACGCTATATTCTAGAGCCCAAAATGAAGTCATGAAATGTCTTTTTGTACTATTTAATTAACTCTAATTGAAGACCAAGATAATTGTCAAATTCTCACATTTCAGAAACTGGAACCATGAAATATTTTAAAATATTAAGTGACTCTCAAAATAGTAATTCATTATTCAACTTTTCATTGCAGCTCTTCACCTTACTATGTCACTGTTGCACTTAATATATTGTACCGATACTGTGGATGTGTAAATTGACATCTCTGCTGATCTTATACTTAATTAATACCTAAAAGTAATGTTTACATTTCGAACATATGGTCCACAATTTTTAATCTGTGTCTTGAATTTGAATTGATTTGCCCTGCTTAAAACAAACATGCAGTTATTTTTGGTAGCACTGTGTTCAGAATGTTATTAGTCATAAACATCTATGTTCACAGAGTTATTGTTTCAAACTGATAAGGATACATGAGAGGGAGGGCCTGTTGTAGCAGGCTGATGTCATCTGCGATGGGGAACTGCTCATCATAGTCCGACAAGAACCTCAAAAGGACAAAGAAACAAAAACAGCAAACCCCTTTATAAACTGTACATTAAGAGAAAAAGGGAAAAAACTAGTTCTAAGATTCTAAGAGCCTCAGAGTTGACCCCCTGATCTTAACCAGTAATTTTACCTTTTCTCAGGTAAAAAAGATGTGAAATGTTGTAGTAGCTCCTCTGCAAATGTTTGCATGTTCTCTCCCCTGCAAGACAACACAATTTAGCAGAATTAATTTGTGCATTTGTAATGCTAACTCTGCTAAGATGCACGTTGAGTTTGGATGTCTCACCCCTCTAGGATCGGCTGTAGACAGGTGTGATGCAGCAGCAGGTGAGCCGTCTCCACTAACTTACGACAGGAGTGGGACAATCTCTTCCACAAATCCTGCTGAAGCCTAAAAGGAGGGTTTGGGAGAGAGATTCACAGAGATAATTCATTCATTCATTCATGTATTCGCCATGTGGGTCTCAGTCTTTTAGTGTTTTTTTTTTTTTTAAAGTATTAAATGCAGCAGAAGCTCACCCTTTATCATCAAAGTTTCTCTTCCTCACCGCCTTCTCGAGGTCAGGCACAGCGGTCTCATAAAACGAGGTCAGTCTGCCAGGAGGGAAAACATAAGGATCATGAGAAGCTACAGGGAAGGTGTGGCTGCGATACTGCCAGTTTAATTCATCCGTCTACCTGCTGAGGAAGCCATGGGAGTGGAAGCTGGAGCAGGCGGCAGGGAAGATATCCAGGAAGGCATGGATGGTGGTGGTCGAGTCACACAGGTACAGAATAAGATCTACAAGATCCTGGGACAGTAAAGAAAACACATACAGTATAGTAGTGTCCCTCTGTGTTTCCAATCAGCCATACTTATAAATTAAGTTTAATTCCAGTTAAAAACGTTTTACAATGACTCCAGTGTTTCCCACACAGACTAATTTGTGGCAGTGCGCCAAACAACACTGCCCGCCACATATTGCGTTTTGTTATTAATTATTTGTTAATTATTTGTGTAGCTACATTTCCCTTCCCTGCTCTCCTCCGGCTCTGTCTCACACGCACGCACGGCATATTTTCCTTTTAATCGTGCCGCTCTACTAGACATTGGTATTTTTTAATTAGTATTACATGCAATGATGACTGGAGATGTGAGTGTCTGTCTGACCTGCTGGCTCATGGCCATGGCAGTGGGCTGTTTGTGTGAGTTCAGCTTCATCGGCTCCATGGCTGTGGCTCCCTCACAGTGGAGACCACACTTACCCAGGATGGTGTCGAACACCTGAAGGCGACGTGGAATAAAAGCAGGAAAATTATCTATAATTTTACAGAATGACATTTACAACTAAATAGTATATTATTTGTGTGTCCCAGGTATCTTGTCACTTTTTAGAAAACCTAAATCAACACAGTCTTGCACTTTCTATATAAATATAGTTAGAAGTAAGTATAGAGGGTATATTTTAAATATGATCTTACCTGTAACACAGTGGGCACCGTCTCATCTAGGTCGCTGTAGTAAGATGGCTGCTGGGTAAAAATGTTCTCTAAAAAAAAGGACATAAAAGTTAACTAAAAAGGTACAACACAGATACACACTACCCATCATCATGACATATTTTAATCTTATGGATACACCCTATAATGATTTAAATTGGACCTTCACAAACAGCTCACCAAGCATCTTGTGCAGTAGCTGACTGTTGCCCTTTCCAAAGAGTACACATAGATCCAGAATTTTGGGAATGTCAAACAGGAAGTTCTCATAGATAATTTCTCCAAACACAGCCGGGGTGAGGAAGTTCTCCTGTGGAAGAGGAGCACAAGACAACAGTACTGTATATCAAGGCTGGGTACTTGGCAGTGACAATATTATACTTGATGTGCTGTAATTTCTGTTTACTGATCATGATTAGTAGATCATCACTGCCTCTAGTTAGTTTGGGAGCTGCTGTTACCTTGGACTCTTTATGTGTAGCCATCCTGAGGAAAGTCAGAAAGACGGTCCTGTGAACGGAGCGCTGCATGTCGGCCACTGCTGGGGAGGAGGGCAGGGAGGCGAGGTCAAGACCTCGAGGAGCCTGATGCAGGTAGGAATCGAGGCACCTCTGCAGAGAATCATCAAAGACCACCTGGTGGAATAGACAGACCCAAGCGGAAGAGAGAGGGAGGGAGGGACATTTACGACAACTTGAATTGAACTGAGTCTACAGTCTATTTACATTGTCCAGCTGCCATACACCTTTATGGCTCAGAGAGATGTTTACATGTTAATGGTGCCTCACCTGACACCAGAACTTGTCATGGGGCAGTGTGAGCAGCCACTCCAGGTCCTCTGTGATGAATTTGGCATGTTCCATAAACTCCTCCACCTCAGCGGGAGAGCCGTCTTCTGGCGGGGACTTGTAAGGCACAAAACAGCGATCCTCCTTCCTGGTCGGGTGCTGTTGTTGAACAGGAAGTTCAGAGTTTTATTCTGATTAAACTATTCTTGGTGAGATGTGAGTTTGGTTATTCCTGAAGCCAGTGTTGTAGTACTCGAGATCTGTCTTGCTCTCGAGACCGGTCTCAAGACCACTTTTTGCTCTCGGTTTAGGTGGTCTCGACTACAACACTTCCTAGAGCGCCACAGACTGCTGTTGGAGTGTATTTTTGTATAAAATGAGATGATTTGACTCACCAGTGCAGGTAGTGTGTGCTCTTTTCCGAGTGGGCCCGGCTCGGTCACCTGCTGCTCATCCAGTGGCACTCGGGCACAGGCCATGGCTTCTCCCTCTCTTATTTTTTTCTTCTTCTACCAAATCAAAGAAATTCAAATACATTTTACTTCTTCTTTATTTAATTTTATGAGTCAACTTCAAATGCTGCAACTTTCTTCTGTGAGTTTTCAACATAGACTGTATAAAATAGGTTTTAAAGCGCTCCCAAGCACTGCAGTGCTCTCCCATCTCTTCACTGAAGCATCTGAAGGCTTGAGGTGATGCGCAATTTGCTATATGTGCCACAAAAAATGTGTTTGGTACTGCCAATCTGTTTTGTTTTGTCATGGTTGATGTGTGCAATAAACATTACACTTCATAAGAAAAAAAAATTGTAGCAGAGAATCATGATGTCAATTCCAAGCTAAAAAATCATGAGTCAGATTTTTCCCTGAAACGCGCAGACCTATTGTCCAGTAAATGCACCCTCTCAACACTATACTCTGATATGTGGTGTTTTTGGATTAATATTACTGCTGCATTATTGTATATTTTGCATTGTAGTAGTAGTAGTTTAATACTTTATTTACTGTTGGGTAGTTTTTTCTGCAGCAATGCATGATATTCAATAAAATCATCATTTGTTTTTAGCATCAATGTCCTCTGAGAACCACGTATCGCTAAAAAGTCAACCTTTCATAAGCAAAAAAAAAAAAAAAAAAAATACAGCCCTGTTTTTAGCTTTATGATGATGCATTTTCCAGATGATCCAAGGGGGTTTACATTTTTATGGATCACGTCATCCTTCATTTTTTACAAAATAGTCAACACATCTGGACATACATGGTTTTCACTGGACAGGAAATGTCACTAAAGTTGTCAGAAAAAAGCAGTGGAGGAGAAACCACAATATTTAATAGTGAAATGTTTGTTTACCTTGTTATGGTTTGTTTTTCTTAATTTTAGCTGTATGTCTATTTCTACATTGAAAGCAACAAAAAGTCCAATTCCTTGTGTGCTCACTCTTTCATGGCCATATTATGCTGATTCTGGTTCATTGTATACAATAAAAATACTGTAGAATAAAAGAACTTTAAATTGTACTAAAAATATAGTCCTTGAGCAAATGTACTTTGTTACATTTTAATTCCAGGTGATGTTGTTAAAAGTATGAGAAAAGCTATTTCTGAGGGATATTGGACACATTGTCATGTAGCTAGTTAATCATTACGAGGCTCTAACAGTACCACAATCACATATTTGTAGATACATTACCTGCAATTTGACATATATAGAGACAATTCTCCGCCTTTATATTGTATAACTTCCTGCTGACAGATTAGCAGTTAAAATTGTCTAAACTGCTGAAGCTAAGGGAGCCAACTGTTAGCTTGCTAACAGCAGCAGTGTATAAGCTACAAACAGCCGCTTTTGTTAGTAGACTAGTTAACGTTAGTTAAATTAACGTAAGTTACCACTACCAATAAAAAGTAAAGCAGCATAGCCACCGATTAACAACTAACGTTACAGTTATAGCACCACGGCTATCTGCTATTACTGTTTGTATGTATTGAGTTAGCTAACTTCTGACTGATTAACAACTTACCGGTAGCTAGTCCGGTAAGATAACTTGCTAGCTAGCGTTTTCCGCTAATTACCAAGTTCAACCAAACTGACAGCACGTCAATGAATGGGGAGAGGCTAACGTTAATGTAACGTGGCTAAGCAGCCGGTGACTTTATAAACGTCCTCTTGTAACTCGTAACGTTATGTATATTGATCGTACAGATAATAAGTTAATACAGCTGCTCACCTATTAACTTGACTGTCTATAACGAGTTAAAGCCATCTCATCAATTTCGTCGCAGCTGTCAACAGCAGCTTCCAACAGTTTCAGTTTCCCAACATTTTTCTTATCACCTGTGATAGCCCCGGAAGTGACGTAGATTTGTTACTTTTTTAGCATGGCGCTTGACTATCTACACCATGGCCACCATGTCTTTACCGCCCCCTTGTGGGCACCAGGGCGCAACAGCACCATGTTGATTTCTCACATTAAGACACGTTTTTCTGTTTAAAATTCAAGTAAAGCATTATCTTATTAAATATGTGCTAAATTGTTTCATTTTGTTGACATATTAGAGACAAAAGTTATTATAGACGGAATTTTAGATAGCTCTTTATATCACTACCTACATAAATCAGAAAATACTGTCAGCAGCAATACAAAATCAATTTTGCCAAATTTTTAGGAATAAAATGTTATATAAATTAGTCTATGAATGATTATATGATTACACACATACATACATATATATAGGTAATATATATTACCTTACAAAATACAGACAGGAACAAAACTAAAATATGTGGTGTATGTGTACTGTACTAAAGCGGAGATTTTGTGATGTTTGAGATGTTTTGAGAAAACGATCTTTAAAGATATGCATTGTAAAATTACATACATTTAGCAAGACACTAAAGGTGAATTTCTGTGAGGTCAGTGAAATATACTGTACATCTCATAATTTTCTTTTGAATTGTTTTGCTATTCTTTTTTTTACCATATGTATCCAGAGACAGCACATCTGCTATTTAAACATAGCTGCTGGCGGGTAACTAAATTTAGAGGCTCAATAAAAGGAATAGAGAATATTACACCCAAATATTGATAAAAGCTTTGCTTAAAGAGAGGACTAAAGAAAGAAAAGAGCAATTGCACTAACATATATCCAAATAAAAATTAAATCTTTAATTGGTTGTATAAACTGCTAGGATGATAAAACAAGACAATCACGCTTGACAATTGAATTTCTTGGAAAAAGATGTTTATAAAAGAAGATTACCATGACACACAGAGAAGGCTGATGAGGATTCCAATAAATTACATTAGGTACAATATTTTTTCTTTAAAACAGTCTGAAAGTCCATCGATGAATTATCAAAATCTCAAGACAGTGAAACATTGGTGTATTTGACGATGAAAAAGAGAAACTTCTGATTTATTATCTGTGCTGCTGAATTCATAATCTGATGGAAAATCAATTTGTGTCAGACCTTGAAATTAGGAGGTTTAGATTACCATAACTGACCGGAAAACGTTTGTGTCTATGTGTGCATATGCTCCGATTTTAGTTTTTAACATATAGTTAACATTTGTCAAGCGATGAACTGTCCCATTTCTTTAAACTAAAACACTAAAACAAAGATAAACAACAAACAAAAAGACAGATCTTTTTTTTTGTCTGCTTTCATGGCTTGTGGTGTAAACCCGAAACTGTTTACTTAATATTCGATGTAAAGCATAAAATAAATATATGACTCAAACAACAACACAAAATGCCCCTTACATATTACATATCAAGCAGCAGTAATACTGTACTTCATGGTCCCACATTTTAATGCCTTCTCCATCCAGGAATAACGGAAAATCTAAATTGTATAGACCTTACCTAAAGGTCTAGACAATGTGACAGCAAATCACAGCTTCAAGTTTCTATCCAATAATAATCTATAGCTCTATTCTATGCTAATATTAAATCTACAGAAAAGTATGTATGTTTTAACACTTTTTGATCACTCACTCTGTACTGAATTTTGAATATTGAACAGAGGAAAAACTGGTGCACTTCTGGACTCTGAATACAACAGTATGACACACTAAATAATGTCCACTGGGTACTTTGTAGTCTTAACAGCAACACAATGAATTATGTCGATATGGTGTGAATGGCTGCTTTATCCTCAGCAATTATTTGTTGTTGATTGACTAATAGTTGCAGCTCTGATGATTTCTCATTATTTGTACTAAGAAGTGTAATCCAAACTCAGCTCGAGCTTGTGCTGCAACTTGGTAAACAAGTTGTTTTTTTTTTATCTTGCAGCAGACATAATATTTTTTTCACGTAGTCTTTAAGGACTCAATAAGTACCTTCAGAACTGCGATCAGTGTTATCAAATGATATTGTGGGTCTTTCAAAGATCACCAGGTATTTATTTTTCAGAAAAATGGATGTTTACAGTAGCTCTGTGACTTATTTGACAGTACCAAACTAGGGCTATCGCAAACCATGAAAATCTACCTCACACCAAAAGCACATACAAATAAGCATGTCCACATATTTTTGGCCACAGTGTAACTCAGCGAATCAGAGGGTTTGTCATAACAACCTAACTAGATACAGTTTATAACTTAGTTTATGACCTATTATTATGAAATTTAATATGGATTAGGTCACAGAAAAGTAGGCGAGATGTGCATGTACTGTATATGTGATAGAGCTTACAGTATTCTGTTCAAACTATTACTGTACAATAAAAGAATAGATCATTCTGGGAAAAATAATCTGTGGGATGTGTGAAGGCCAAAGATTTGCACTTAGAGTTCAAGAATGCAAGGAATAAAAACTATTCAATGCTATATTAATGAAGAGCACAGATGGCAAACTATATGGAGAAATGCTGCCGTGGACGCTGAGTCTTATCTCAGCCAATATCCTCTTGACCTTATTTCGCTTTACATATCTGACCCAGGCTTCATTTAAGATTTCTAACTGCATGCCAAGGATGTATACAAGTCCGTACTGAGGAGAAATAAAGAGTGCCCTTCCACACTGTGTAGCCCTTCACCATTTTCAATGGTCTGCCCATTTTTGGTCTTCAAAGTCCGATTTTATGTTTATCATGTATATAAAAATATGACATCAATAAACAACCAACAAAGTACAGCTGGAAGTCAGTTTGATGTTGAGACACTTGATTAAAATTCCAGCTCAGGTCCGTAATGATTCGTTTTTGGTATGTAAAGAAAAAGGGAAGATGATGGGGGTTAAAGTCTGGAACAGAAGGATCAAGGATGTCAATAATATAGCTGCAATTACCTGGTTGTGAACACAGGTGATTAGTGATCTAAATACTCTGCATATATTTAATCCCAACAATTGAGGCTCAAAATGACATTCACTGAGGGAAGGACGATAGGAAGAAAAAAGAAGAGCAGGAGCCAAAATGGCTGATCAGTAGTCTTGGAAATAGACAAAAGTTTGAGTATTGCACGTCAGTTTGGAAGTCTCTTCTCTGCAGGTTGATCACCGCTTCAGCTGAAATTTCTAGACTGTTAAGTGGGAGCAGCTGTCAGGAAAAAGGTGGCTAAACATGAAAAAGAAGGCCTCCACCCCCTTTTGTCTGGGATCTACTGGATGTAGGAACTCTGAATAAACAGCTTCTATTTTTTGGGGAAAAAAGGAGGTGTGCGTACCTGCCGCACAGCAGCCAAACTACAGAAACCCCAAGGGTCCTAAAAACAGAAAATGGGATAAAGATAAAGAGAGAAAAAAGTTCCATAAAAAGTTTTTTTTGGGCTTGCAGTTTACACCTTCACAAACCAGCTCAGTTTCATTTCACTAGTCAGAGCTGATGTTGGTTCCAGAGGAGTCCAATGCTAGCCCAGCTGTATCTGTCCAGAGTACATGGTGAGGAGGAGCATGATGGCGAAGCCCGTCAGCAGGCCGGCGTTCTGGATGGCAAAGGTGAGGAGGAAGCTGCTGCCACCTGCATCCTCTTCCTCACGACTCACCTCATTCATCTCTGGAAACTGAGAAGTAAAAAACACAGAGAGAAAGACCTTTTTTAAACTTCTATATAACGAGGGAAAGTCCAATTAGTAGGCTCAGAACTCTCTTTCACATTAAAGGGGCCTTTCACTGATTCAACAAAGTTCATTTACTAGACATGTGGACTGTCGTACAGCCTGTGAAATCAGTTGTGTATGTCTTCTGACTCTGGAGGAGCTTTGTCAAATCTAAGAAAATTACTTAAGTGACATTATCTGAGTAGCTCAGCTACACATTTTTAACCAAAAAACTTCATTAGGAGTTAGAAAGACGTGGGGATTTACCAGGGAGTGAGTGTAAAACAAAAACTTAATTGGCAGGAACGAGTGATTTTGTAGCATGACCAATGATATGGACCGGATAGTCAGGCTCTTATTACTTTACTGAGGTGCAATAACAAATCGCTGGAGTGGGTCTTTAAAAGGTGCACAATGAGTTCTAGCATGGCCACTTCTGTTGACATTCCAAGTAAATGGAGTATTTTGGTGCGCAGGCTGTGCCTCTAGTGTTTGTTTGACGTTTACGACCCCTGTGTTGTCTCCTGAGACCGGGCAGATCAAGGAGAGATTCCTACAATTTGAGACAAAAACAAAATTGTGGTGAAACCATGCAGGAACTCATAGCGCACCTTTAAGTAAAGTCAGTTAAGTTTTGTACTTTTAATGTAACTGCAGCAGTAGAATATCACATGAAGGATCTATCCTGAAAAGTGACATAAAACATACCTACAGACAATCAGTGTACAGATCAGTACAGATATTTCCTCCCATTAGTTTTCAGGGGTACCTTTAAATGTATGTAATTGTATGTAAATATATCTTCTAGAAGTAGAGTTGGGATTTTCGGAAAAACCTTATCGAATTCCAAGGTCCATGGTGAAGGAAAGGAGGAAAAGTCTGATGGGGTAAAACTCTTGCAACACTTGTATTGAAATATATGTAGTATGAAAAAGTTTATTGTTAGACCAACATAATCCTGCTTGTGGTCTGACCCTGATGAAGAGTTGCCTTCAATTTATTTACCTCCTAAACATGTCTTCTTTCATGTGTGTGAAGACATGAATATGGTTTTACTGTACTAACCATGACACATTGGAGATACTGTATTATACTGTACTATAAAAGATAATTACTTATAAACTACATTTATAAAACCAAACACTTTTTGCATGCCCTTTTCCCGTCTTGTTAGGTAACTTGTTGGATCTACTGTTGTAAATTATAGTGTGGTCTGGACCTATTCTTCCTTTAAAGTGTCTTGAGATAACTCTTTTAATACTAAAAATAAAATTGATTTGAAAAATTATACTGAAACTTCAATGTAAAAGGTTACTTTAATAATGCCTATTTTACTCACTAATTAAATAAGGAACTACTTGAAAAATAACATTTACTGCTACGACGGCAATAAAACTTAAATTCCTCAATCTATTTTATTGTGTGATGAGATTTTTCTTCTTAATTTTCTTCTTAATCTTGATTACAGTAATCAACTAAATGCATGATGTGACATACCTTTCCCAACTACAAATGGCCCAGTGTGTGAAATTAGTGCTAAATATCTTCTTGTAACAACTTCTTAAAGGAAAGTTCTTCAAGTCTGCTTATGTCTAATGAGACCCCTCACAAGAACACATCCATCCTTACAACATCACTTTTCCCAAAACACTGACCATGTCTGCCAGGGCGATGTAGAGGAACATTCCCCCTGCCAGGGCAAAGATCCAGTTGGGGGAGAAGCTGTTGCCAGCCAGGATACCAAAGCCCATGCCCAGGTAACAACAACAAGCCGACAGGAAGTTAAAGAACAGAGCCTGCTGTATGCTCATGCCAGCGTTCAGCAGGATGACAAAGTCTCCTGGCAACAAAAAGAGAACGGGACAAAGAGAAAAACAATGTATCAGGTGAGACTTGCAGACCGGTAGACACTCAAGGCAGCAGCCATTAGAAAACACATGGCGCAAATCTCATCCCCGACTCACCAAGCTCGTGGGGGAACTCCTCACACAGGATGGCTACGGAGGTGCTGACGCCCTGGAAGACCGAGGCAGTGAAGGAGGCGCCGATGGCCAAGCCGTCGATAAAGTTGTGCAGGCCATCACTCAGTGTGATCATCCAGGCCAGCGTGCCGATGTCAGAGTAGGCTGTCCCTTTTAGCCAATAGCAGCCACCGCGTCTGGTGCCAGACCGGCCCCCGCTGTCTGGGCTCTGGGACTCCTGGGATGAACAGTGAGGAACGCCCATTAGGTAAATACGTGTGGGCAGAGCAGCAATATACAAATACCACATTATCATGTTTCTTAATTCAGCTGGTAATTAGGCTTCAAACACAGTATTTGAAGAACTATTCTTTAGAATTTTTGCATGAATTTCCAGGTGCATCTTAAGTAAGTGGTTCCCAACCTTTTTAAGCCGATCCCTCGCCATAAGGCTTTAAAATGTAAGCAGTAGGACTGCACAATATATTGTTTTTTTAATCGTCATTTCAATATCAACTGGTGCAGTAAACACATTGCTAAAGTGTGCAACATATCGCGAAAGACAGAGATTTGTTTTGTGTTAGTTGAAAGAAAATATCAGAAAACTGCACTTTTCATTTGTTAAAAATAGAACAAGCAATTTGTTTTTTAGCAGAATACTGAAAGCAGCAAAAATGCAGAACTGAATACACTTTAACATCTGTTTATCTATCACAAGTAGTAGTTATTGTGATATTCAACAAAAGTTTTGCATAACACATATATTCCTAATATTGTGCAGCCCTAGTAAGCAGTTCAACCAAAAAGTGTAACCTCTCAGTTTGTGACACTGAATTAGTGTTAGAGGCCTGAAGACATGAAGCTATATAAGATTAAATGAAAAAACTAAAAACATAAGAATTACAAATTCAGTTTCTGATCATTATTACTTTACTGTCAATTAATCAGTATGCGACTCTTTGAGTGGCCCCAACCCCAATGGATGGGAACCACAGTCGTAAATCACCATAGGTTGAGCTTTTCTTTAATCATGCATTAACATATAATTACACCTTTCCAGTTCTATAAATCAGGCAATTTTTAAATATTATTTTATTAAAGTCAAAGAGTTTTAATATATATTTTTAATAAATCTATATGTGGTTATAATATTATTATAATAATGATAATGTCCCGTCTTGTGTCCCTTTAGGACACTGGTTTTATGAACACATTCTCAGGGATTAAAATCAAACAAAGTACGAAATGAATATAAAAATTGCAGAGGATCCAGTTCCATTACGAAAAACAAACATCCTCTGCCCCCACCATTACCTGTGGCGTCTGTGCAGAACTGAGTATGAGCTCGCCCTCCCCAGCGTCCACCTTTCCCAGAGCCAGGCTGCTGGCTTCTCCGTTCTGTTGTAGCTTCTCCTTCTCACCCTCCTCCACATCTGTACTGGGGTAATGACTGTGGCCGTGGCTCTGAGAGACAGAGAGAGAACATGATCCACACATAGAACATTACTTATAATATAAATAACAATTTTGAGGGATCCATTAAATTTCCTACCTTACAAACTAAATAACTTTAAGCTTTAGTAAATAAATAAGAGATGGGCAGAGAGGCAATTAGGCTTAAGTTGACTTAAAATTAAAAGGTGCCCTGCCAGACAAAACCGTTTTTATGTAAATGTGAAAATGAACTGCTACCTCCTCTTTCAGCTCTAGCCACTGAAAAGAAATAAGAGGAGAAATCAGGCAGAGTACAAAAACCGGTCAGTCTGATGTCATGTTGCCTGAGCTCATTACTATTTATGAGCTCGCCTAGCTGTGCTGGGTAAAGGATACTGATAGCCAGGCTCTCATTGGCTAGTTGTTAGCCAATAAGGGTCAAGCATCTTAGCTTGTTGAATATTAATGAGAACTGGCATAAATTGAGCTGAGTCTTCCTGCAGGCTTTCTATACCACGCTAGAATGGCTTGAAAGAAGGTAACCAAGGCATTTTTCCACAAAAAATATTGCTGAGTCCATGGTAGTCCAACTTCAGACATTACCACAAAGTAATGAAATTTGTGTGGCAGGGCACCTTTAATCACAAGCACAGTGATTCCTAGAACCTTCATCAAGATGTCCTGTGCTACTTTTGACCCATTTGAGCATTCTCTGCTACTGTTTCCTCTTGGGATTGTGCCCTAACAGATAAATGTTTGTGTTGCCTCCATGTTTTTTGCCTCAACTGATGAATCATGCATGTTAATGTAATTTAAAAACTGACTGATTATTTTAATGAAAATGCAACCAATGTCCGTATCAATGAAGGCTTGCAATTATATGACTACAATTCCCACAATACTTCTGCATTATCACTCACAGCATTCACAAAATAATTCAATCAGAACCACATATGCATCAGAGATTCTGTGGGAAACACCGGTTGGCGGGTCAATTGGAGTACAACACTCCTGGATTCAGGGCAAATTCAGTGTTTTGCTCACTACTACATAATAACATTTCTCCAAAAGCAGCTTAAATATAACTTGACACTGACAGACTTGGGCATTGTTCATACACTTTTCTGTTTTGGCAGTAAAAGAAGAAAGCTGACAGCAGCATTATGGATGAAAATATGCGTCAAAGAACTTAAGTAATTGGATCAGCAGGACTATGTGTTAATTACAGTAAATAAGCTGGTGACTAAACGCACAGAAACCACAAGATGGAGCAACTGTTCACAAACACCCCCTTTACTGTATGCTCCCTGTTGCTGCTGTGAATGGAATTAGCACCACTGGAAAACTCTACTAACGTGTGCAGCTAAAACTTTAGGTAAGAGTAAGTTAAGTAAATAGAATTAAATCAAGAGTGAAATCTAGATGTTCAATCAGTGCTGTAACTTTAGTTACTAATAATTCTGTATTTCAGCTGTCAAATGCTACATACACCACTACCGCACTAAGGTAAGGCAGGCAGGGCAGGCACAGTTGACTCAGAGCCAAGTGGCTCGGAGCCAAAATTACGCCAACACTAAAACAGTATAGTATCCATTTCAGATATAGATACATTTAAAATACACAAACACGCCAACTTATCAGATAACATCACAGTCATGAATATAATACGCCATGTACGGAGAAGAATCAGGATGCGAGACAAATCTTAGTCCAGCAGTTAAAGAAAACCATAAATCATTAAACAAAAACCTCCATAGATGCATGATTTCAATAGAAATATGCAGCGTGTCAAAAAGAAAACACACAAAAAATAATTGATGCGACCAGTAAATCTAGTCTACAGCCCATTTGCAGTTACTGTTTATACAGTCACAGTAATCGATGATTAAATCTTCTAAGTATTATTGAGTGTCCTATGTTTTAATAATTGTTTTAGATTATTTTTAAGCCTTTGTTTGACAAGACAGTCACTAAAGTGAGGACAGTCAACTAAAAATGGGTAAAAAACCGTGTGGAGGGCATCTTTGCCTGGTGCCGCCGAGCAGAGTTGTAATGTTAGTCTTGTCGAGCAAAGGTAGAGCTCAGTTCCTCTCTGAAGGACACGTAAGAATATGCGTCACATTTTTTAGTCCACTACTGTATACTACTATACTGTATATAGTCTACTACTGTACGGTATGTACAGTTGGTAACTATCTTAGAGATAAGAGATAAGAGATAAGATACATTCCCATAAAGTTAACTCCTGAGGGCAATACTGTGAAGTCAACAGTGCCTCCGACCCAAACTTTCCATCCAACTGGTTAAACCTGCCACTATACAGATAATACAAGATACAAGACACAATGCTGTCAAAAGATGAGAGATATTCAGTATCTGACCTGTGCGCACACAATAACCTTCCTCCTTACAATCCAAGACCTGTGCAAGCGCCCATATTTATGGTGTCAGGAGAGATTGACATTAAAAAGAAAAAGGAGGAGGTGAGGGTTGCTGGAGTGAGTGGAAAAAAATAGCCCTTCGGATGGTGACGATAGTGAAGGAAATGGTGGAGATGAGCATGATGAGGTGATTTTTGGTTTAACAACAGCCTATACAGTGGCTTTGGAAAGTTTACACACCCATGCTCAAGTTGATTTAAAATAGGAATAAAAAAACCATCTTTTGGAAATTGATCTTAATGTCTTATTTAAGATAAAATAGGAAAATCCATCCTTTTAAGGACACCAATTTTCTTTGTGAATGAATAATATATTGTAAATAAATAAATGTTCTTCCTTAAAATACAGTGAGCATAAATATACACACCCCTATGTTAAATTCCCATAGAAGCAGGTAGATTTTTATTATTAAAAGCCAGTTATTTCATGAATCCAGGATACTATGCATCCTGATAAAGTTCACTTAGCCTTTGGAATTAAACTAACACCATATCATCACATACCCTTCACCATACCTAGAGATTGGCATGGTTTTATTTCAGTTAGCTTAATAGCTGGTTTGATTTGCATTGAGAGATGATCTTATGGAAAGTTCCCCATGCCTATCTCTAGGTATGATGAAGGGTTTGTGATGATGTGGGGCTATTTTAATTCCAAAGGCCAAGGGAACTTTATCAGGATGCATAGTATCCTGGATCCATGGAACAACTGGCCTTAAAAATAAAAATGTCCCTGCCTCTATGGGAATTTAACATAGGGTTGTGTATACTTATGCCCCCTGTATTTTAAGGAAGAACATTTATTTATTTACAATACATTATTCATTCACAAAGAAAATTGGTGTCCTTAAAAGGTTGGATTTTCCTTTTTTTGTAATGAAGGCATTAAGATCAATTTCCAAAAGATTTTTTTTTTTTATTCCTCTTTTTAATCAACTTTAGCGCGGGTGTATAAACTTTTTCAAGCCACTGTATATAGAGGTTTACTCCTCCACGCAGCGGCCGCAGGTTTGACTCTGACTTGCGGCCCTTTGCTGCATGTTATTCCCCCTCTCTCTCCTCTTTCAAGTCTAAACTGCCCTATAGAAATAAAGGCCTAAAATGGCCAAAAAATAATCTTAAAAAGGAAAGCAACAGAAGGAGAGTGAGGAAAAACAGATGCAGCGCTCATAATCGGAGAAAATGATTGGTAACTAATTAACCTGAAGGAATGTTGCAGGACAAATAAATAAATAAATAATAAATAGAATAAAAAAAGAAATGAATGAAGAAAAAATCAATACATGATACAGATTCCGTATTATCATTTATTGATTTATTAAAAGTATTACATTGCTTGACTGTTCCATGATCTGTCATGTGGGTTGATAGTCAACTCTTCTTGATTAAGGAGAAACAATGACAGAGAAGTCAAGAGACGTTAGTTTCTAATTTGTTTTGGAATCCTGGTTTATTGCTTGCCATACCGTGTTGTGTCTTTGAGCATTGACCTTAGATACAAACTGTTTAAACCAGTCATAAATACCAGCTCTGTGAGGCTCTCAAAGTATAGAGTTGTTGAGACTGGTACAGAGATGTTGATTCAGTGTTGATGTCTATCCCTATCTACCGCCTATCCCCGCTGGTCAACTTCAACTTAAAGCATGTATTTTGCAGCTCTTTTCATATTAAATAATGGCAGTTATTGTGACTTAAAGCTATAGTGCGTAGTTTCTGTCGCTCCCAACAATTCCGTCTGTGCATCCACATGACACAAGCCTATGACAAGAGATAATTATCTTTATTCAAGTTACTGAGCGAAAGAGTCGCCAGACGACACCAATTTCTAAACACGCCCATGCTGAGAAATACAGACAGAGTTGTGTGGAGCCGATAGTCTTAATTAGCTTTGTAGCAACTCAATTGGCAATGGCTTGAATGTAACCGATGTTCATGATTCTAAAAAAGTTACGCACTTTAAGTTTTTCCAGTCTTACATCTCACTCAGGCTCAATTATCAAATTGCACCCGATTTGATTTAAAGAAATACTAATTTAAACAAATCATTCCTGATGCTGTAATTTACCCCATTTCAACACTGGGATCAATAGAAGCATTCATATTTTTGATTCTGATTATAAGAATGCATCTCAAAAAAGGCATGTAGAAAAGACATGTGTACCTGCAATTTCAAAAAAATAATTAAAATGTCGTAAGAGGAATATCAACTAAATATGCGTGCATTTAAAGGCATTCTTTGTTTTAAGTAGGAAATGTTTGTATAAACCCAAATGCCATAAAACGTATTGCTTGATAATAAAATGAACTGATAAAATCCCTAACTTGCAAAAACATTTCTTATAAAGAAAAAGTAATGTGATTATTGCACAATCAGTTTGATTTTGAGCACCAACTTGTAAGTTGTTGTAAGTTGTTTTGACAGCTTTCATTTAATATATTAAAGTAATCATAGAGGGACCTTTGCAAAGTTGACACATTTTAATGCTACCCATTTTCTTTGGATATGCTTGCCATTATCATTTTGCCAACGTCCCACCACCTGTATCTAATAAAACAATATAAATTACAACTTTCTTGCTATGTATGTACTCACCCCATTTTTCTGTTTGAGAAGCACTCTGAGGACCTTTTCAGTAAAGAAGAAGAGGTAAAAGCCTGCAAACACCACCGCAGACTTGGACACGTAGAAATCCACCATGGGGTCAAAACCAAAGGCCTATCATTGTATTAAAAAAAAAAAAGAAGTTAGCTTGTGATGAATATTTATAGTCGTTATTACATCATTACTGCCTGACATCATTCAATTTGCATATTTTTCAAATAAGGTGTTATTTGAAACAAAATAATTTAATAAAAAAAATTATTAATATATAAAAATTATTTAATAAAATAATAATTTTTTTTAGGCAACATTTAGTGGTTGGTGAATCGCTTGTTTTGAACTCTTAGTGAGTCTGGGCTCCATAGTCACCTGTCTAAAAACAAAGAGTGTACTTTTATTTTTGGCAAGAGTGAAAAACATTTTATATTCACCGTCAGGGCCGGCTGATGAACAAACTAAACAATAACAGGGCACCTTTAAAATATGCCAGCTTTGTTGTAGGGGAGAAAGCGGATTACTATCCTGATTCTGTTCAATAACCTTGTTTCTTATGTGCATGTAAATGTAGTCAGTGTTTTTATTTTTGTAACTGGTAGTGTGTGGGTTTGGTAAAAACGCTTCACAATGTATGAAACCGATCTAAACCAGTTTTAAAAGCACTAGGTTTAAAGCATCCTTGAGCATTACAGTTTATTCAAAAGGTAAGTATCCCTTTAACATACTGATTGTATTACATATCACTGGCAATGCTCCAAATCAAAGGTGCATGGTTTTTTTATGTTTGCAGTTTGTTTGCAGTTCCTTGCATCACTCTAATAAAATTACTTTCATAAACTAATGTGGACTATTACAACAGTCTTGCAATAAATCTTACCTTCATGAAGGTTATAAGAGTTGGGCTAGTATAGTTTCGGGAGTTGTTGACTCAACTGCATGATCATTTTGGAGGCTGCAGGTTTTGCTGTGTAATTGTACTGCATTATGCAGACAGGTGTTTCTATTATTTTGTTCAACCTTATTATAATCAATGAAAACTGAACATTAAAACCTTCACAAATTAATTTATTGCAGGACTGTATTAAATGTCATATTGACCACCGCTACATGAGTCAGTCAAGACTTGCTTTTGTGATGTATTTCCCAAATATGATAAATAATACATTTACCTTTAATGTGCTTTGTTTTTGCTTTTTGAATTCCTCTGATTTGAAATGTGAGGCGAGTAGAGTGGCTGATCTATGCTTTTCCATCAGTCACAAATACACCCCTAATTTCCAGTGATTTAGGATTACTATGCATTTTCTTTTTTTTAAATTATAGTTCCAAATTTAGTTTGTTCCTTAATACACTTAATGTTGATGGTGTCAAGATGGCTGCCAATTAGAGCATATCACTCTATAGATCAATATTATAAGCAACAAGAACTCATCCTCCTTCCTTCCTTGAAATTGCATAGCAACCCTGCACTGTGAAGGAGCTGCAGCTATGTGAGTCAATGCAGCATCGGCACTACCTCTGGGATGAGCTGAAACAGGGCGTTGGAGTAGAGCGTGCCAATGGCCAGGGCTATGAAGTAGAGCAGCAGTCGCTTGTAAAAGGTTTTCTTCATGAAGGGCACCACGCTCGCCCCGACCAGCGAACACAGAGAGATCAGTGTCACACACAGGATCCCATAACCCCACACTGATCAACGGAGATGAGGCAAAAGGAAAAAAGGGGGAAGGTGAGGAGAGAAAAAAAGACAGAGGGAGTTAGTTGAGAAATGATTTTATCAGATTAATTACCAAGGTAAGGGACACAAAAAGAGAACACCAACCAGTTAACTCCCTGAAAAGAAAGGAAGAATTGAATTAAATCAACCTGAGGAGAACAAAAAAAAAGATTTCAAAGACACCCGAGACAAAAGGCGTATTTGTCCATTTAAAAAACAGATCAACAGAGGTGACACCACCTTTCATTTGCATTTAAAGAAAAGATTTTTATGTTTTTTGAAGCAGTCCCAGGACCCCATGCATTTTGATAGAGGGGAGAAGTGAGTCAAGTAAAATAATAGTTTACTTGTGCGCACAGACACACACCCTAGTCCACTCACGTGTATCTGTACTACTGTCCTAGCCTCAGGGTGCACACTGCAGAACAAAAGGGGGCATATTGACTTTAAATAGCCCGACAGAGGTCACATTTCAATTTGAAGGATGCCTGCGCACTATTTGTTCAGGATTGTCTTACAGACTGAAATGTATGAATCCCAAAGCCAAAAAATAAAGTGAGTGAAAGAGTGTTACCAAGTCTGTTACTGGTGTGGTAGAAGAAAGAGCAAAGCTCTCTCTCTCTCCAAGAAAACCCTGATAGCTGGCCTAGATTACATTGCCAGAAAAGGTGCAGACACAGATACAAACATTCAGAGCACACAAACAGAAAAGCACCGCCAGATGATTGCTGATACGGTAAGGGTAGAAAAAAAAAAACTTTCACAGTGCTTATTAAAGCCCGAGAAAACCACAGAGAGAACCCAAAGGCAGGAAGGAGGGGAAACAGACGTGACTACAAGACAGAGAAAAGAGGGCTTGGCCAAAGGTGCACTATTTTCAGCTGTGTAGCACTAAGGTAAACTAAAGAAGCTTTCAGCTTTGATGTTTGTGCTTTTGAAAGCCAAAAAAATGTGAATGGGATGTGAAAATATCTATGAGTAAAAGATGTAGATCAAAATATGTATGGATGAATGGCAAACCTCTGGCAGGAGCTGCAGGATGGCAGTGGAGTACAGCGTGCCAATGGCAAGAGCGATGAAAAAGATGAGTAAGTATTTCATATAGCGCGTCTTCATGAAGGGAATGATGAAGACTCCGGTGAGGGAGAAGGCATTGATCACTGTCACGCTCAGGAAAGCAAAGCCCCACACTGGAGGTTTGAGTGACAAGAGGTTGGATGGAAGAGGAAAATGTAACGTTAAAACAAAGTTCCATGCATAATATGTGGAAATGCAGCTTGAGCACCCCTATATCAATAAACACAACAGGTTTTCTTTACAGGTTTTCAATACAATTGTTGTGGTCAACTAAATTTAAAAGATAAATTTTTATGTTACCTAAAATCGTGTTAGAAAACAAATACTTATCTTATTGCATTTTATCTATATCAACTGTGTGGAAATACAAGAAGATAAAAGTAAAAATTTCAACACAACAAATCTAAATGGGATTTTGAATGTTTACAGATGACATTATACAATATTATATTTCATTTAACTCAGCTCTTTTTATCTCAAGGTGAAGAGACTCGGAGGTATTTGATAAGTGCCTCAACTCAGTGGTTCCCAAACTGGGGATAGTATACTGGATATTTTGACCTCTTATGGATTCTAAAAACGATTTAAATTAAACAATATAGGAAAGGAACATCACTCTTTGACAACTAGTCAAAACTCAGGAATATGTGGAAACAATTGCCTTAACTGACACCTGTAGAAAAAAAATAAGGCTAATGAATATTATTTAAAAGGTTTGTGCCATTTTTGTCCGAGGCTGCAGCACCTGTGAAGTTTACGGGAAAGAAAGGTTAAATTAAGAAATGTACAGGTATGATAAATCCGATGCTGTGTAACAGAAAATATATTAGGAGGGTTGGTGGTGAAGGAAGAGGCAGATTTCTTCAAAAGATGAAGGTACAACTCAAGTCTCTATTAGAGATGTTCCGATTCAGATACCAGTATCGGAAATGGCTCCGATACTGCCAAAAATGCTGGCATCGGTATCGGCGAGTACTGGAGTTCAGGCACCGATCCGATACCACGTAAATTATTAGAAATAGAAATCTATTTACTGGTTAGCTCGGACACAGTTCTTCTTCGCCGCTCTTTAAATAGTTGCGCTGCTGTTTTAGAGGGGCAAAGAAGAATTGATCACCTAACGCCTCCTTAAAAGAAGCTAACATTAGCGCATCGTGTCGGCAGTTTGGCAGTACTTTAATGGTGGATGTTCCCACCAGTAAGACGGCAACATGCAACATATGCAAAGAAGCAATTTCGAGGGGTGGCACGAGTGTTGCAAATTTCAACACCAGCAACTTAATTAAACATTTTAACACACATCACGCTAAAGAGCACGACGAATTTACGAAAGCTAAGGGGGGAAAAAGGACGAACTGTAGCAGCAAACTCTGGAAACTGCCTTCCAGCGACGAGATAAATTCCTCAAAGACAGCCAAAAGCAACAACGATAACCAACAAAGTTTTGGAGTTTATTGTCCTGGATGACCAACCCCTGTCTGTTGTAGAAAATGTGTGATTTTGCCGCTTAATGGAGCATTTGGAGCCAAGGTACTGTTTGCCAGGTCGTAAATATCTCCGAAACTGCCCTACCCAATTATACGAGACAGTTAGGGACCACATTTCGTGTATGTTGAAAGACGTGCATGCAATCCGCTTTACCACGGACATTTGGAGCTCTGACGTGTGTCTCATGTCTTTGCTAAGTTTAACGTCACACTGGGTGGACAGAGAGTCAACATTTACCCTTCGAAGTGCGGTGCTGCACGCCAACGAGTTCCGAGGGTCACATACTGGCACATTAATTGCCGAAGCAATTGAGGGGATGCTAGTGAAGGGGAAAATCCCCAAGTCCAACGTTCATGTTGTTTTGCGCGACAACGCTAGCAACATGAAGAAAGCCATGGACGAGATGGATGTACCAAGTTTGGGATGCTTCGCACACACACTCCAACTGGAGGTGCATGAAGGACTACTGTCACAGAGAAGTGTGAGTGATGCACTGGCGAATGATAGGAAGATAGTAGTTCCATTTGCTGTATTAATTCATGTTTTACAGTGTTGAACCTGAGCCAGGCCTTACCATAATGATAATAATATCACAGTCATGCATGTGCAGTATGATCTTTTTTTTTTTTAACACACTGGTATCGGTACTTGGTATTGGCCGATACCCACAGCACCAGTATCGGAATCGGTATTGGGAGGTAAAAAATGGTATCGGAACACCTCTAGTCTCTAGGAAAACAGGCATTTAATAATAATGTAAAAAAGGCACAAAAATGTGGACAAACAACGTCAAAGTAAGCTCTAATTATTATTTGGCAAATAAAAATATATATTTAGTACTGCAACGTTTAGTCAACTTGGGGACGTGCGGAGTTCCCCAAGGCTCCATTCTGGGGCCTCTTCTGTTTAACATCTACATGCTTCCACTGGCTCAGATTATGGAAAACAACAAAATAAGTTACCATAGTTATGCGGACGACACACAAATTTACATAACCTTATCGCCAGGGGACTATAGTCCAATACAAAAACTGACTAAGTGCATTGAACAAATTAACGGCTGGATGTGCCAGAACTTTCTGAAATTAAATGAGGGAAAAACTGAGGTGGTTGTTTTTGGAGCAAAAGAGGAACGATTAAAAGTCTGCGCTCAGCTTCAAACAACAACATTAAAAACAACAGACAAAGCCAGAAATCTTGGTGTAGTCATGGACTCTGACCTGAATTTTAACAGCCACATTAAGACAATTACAAAGTCAGCTTAT
This sequence comes from Percina caprodes, assembly GCA_013375575.1. NCBI lineage: Eukaryota > Metazoa > Chordata > Actinopteri > Perciformes > Percidae > Percina > Percina caprodes. Next base: position 5,599,617 of record JABXJD010000018.1, on the reverse strand, counting down.
TATCACCTTAAGAATATATCAAGGGTTAAAGGACTTATGTGTCAACAGGATTTGGAAAAACTTGTCCATGCTTTCATCTTCAGTAGACTTGACTACTGTAACGGGGTCTTTACAGGTCTCCCTAAAAAATCAATCAGACGGCAGCAGCTGATTCAAAACGCTGTTGCTCGGGTCCTCACTAAGACCAAGAGACTGGATCACATAACTCCAGTTCTGAAGTCTTTACACTGGCTTCCTGTGCCTCAAAAAAATTATTTCAAAGTACTTTTGCTAGTTTATAAATCACTAAACAGTTTAGGGCCAAAATACATTTCTGATCTGCTAGTGCACTATGACCCCCCCCCAGACCTCTGAGGTTATCTGGGACAGGTCTACTTACTGTTCCTAGAGTCAGGACTAAACAGGGGGAAGCAGCGTTCAGTTTCTATGCTCTTCATATCTGGAACAAACTCCCAGAAACCTGCAGGTCTGCTACTACTCTCAGTTCTTTTAAATCAATGCTGAAGACCTTTCTTTTTGATGTTGCTTTTCTTTAAATGATGCTCATTTCATTAATGTTTAATTTCTTATACTGCACCGTAACTTTTATTCCTGTGTTTTATCGGTTTTTAACTGTTTCTTCTGTTTTTGTTTTTTAACTGTTTGTGTAAAGCACTTTGAATTGCCCTGTTGCTGAAATGTGCTATACAAATAAAGCTGCCTTGCCTAATCGATTAGTCGATCAATAGAAAAATAATGGCCTGTAACTATTTTGATAATTGGTTAATCGTTAATTTATCATGCAAAAATGCGGTTTTCAACCTCATTTGAAGATTTCCAGGTTTTTCTGTTCATATCATATTAAACTGAATGTTTGTTTTTTTGACTGACAAAACAAGACATTTAAAGAGAAGACCTTGGATGGACATTTCTCACTATTTTCTGACATATATATATATATATATATATATATATTGACAAATCAAAATGTTTACTTTAGCCTTAAAATTATATTATATAGCAATAGCTATATTGCTATTACTAATTGCACCTAGATTTTCTAATGTGGTAAGTTTTGTCTTGTAGTGTGTGACCTCCTGTTACCAGACTTTAGTCATGTAGTGTGACTATAAGCTTTAAGCCACTAAATCAGCACCAATGACTTTAAATCAGGTAAAACAGTGCTGGTTGTTAGGGGAGGGATGTTTGACTTTAACATGACAACTGATGTGTTTTAATAGTGAATGTGATCCAAAGAGATCTCTGAGAAAAGCAAAACTTCATATTTAGATAATGAGAACAGATCAGACTATACTCGTCAGTGAGATCAGCAGTAGAGCTGATTTTCCATGGCATCTGCCTCCCTGCTGCTGGCAGATCTCAACAGCCTAGGCAAAGGAAAAACAGCTCTGAAGCCAAAATAAGCTATCTACAAGGGCAAGTGTGAGGCGAGCTGAGGGCATATGAGTGGATGATAAGAGAAAACAAATTTGTCAGTGGAGTGGGAGACTTAGAGCCAGAACTCTGGGCCATTAAACTAGTTATCTTAGACCTGCAAAATATTAAATAAACTGGGTTAAAAGTAAGAACTGAAAGAAACTTGTGAGCTAGCTTAGCTGCAGCACAATGTGATTTTAGGCATCAAAGATGTTTTGTTTTAGTGGAAACTACTAAAATACAATGAACATTCCTAAAGCATTGCTGCTTTCGGACATCAGTTCTGCTGCAGGTTTGAGGGCAGAACATCACAGTTGACCAACTTCTCCAAATCTGTCATTAGCTTGCTTTTTATACCAGCTGAACTCCACAATGCCAATTTAGCTTCCACTCAACAAAAAAATGAAAGGCTTGTTAAATTAGATGGAGATGCCAAAATGGTTCCCATTGCTCTCAAGGACATTCTAATGGGTGTGTCTGGAGTCTGTATGTAGTTACAGTGAATCAGCAGCCAAGGAAAGAAGAGTAGTTTGTTGCAGGGATGCTTTCCTGCCCCACTGTCTTTACCTGGATGAGATCTCTGCTACATACCATATATGCTGACTGAGGCAGGCTTGTGGAACCTAAAAAGGATGTGTTGGTTTTTAAGCCAAACTGAGAAATGCAATTCGGAGCCTGGGCTAAATGCATGCTGTTTTGGCTTTCATCTCCCTTTGGGTACATCATGATATCACTGTCTCCAGGCAACAAAATACACATTTGGAGTTCAAATCTGTTAAAGAAATGTGTTTTAAGGTCCCATTGCATTACGCTGAAAATAGTTTAGGGAGCAGATAAACTTGTAATGCAGTTAGTTATTGGCAGAAATGATAATATACTTACTCTGGAGAGCAAAAGAGTTCAGATATACAATAGACAGTTAAAGAAGCCATGTATGAAGAAATACAGCCAACATTAAAGTTTGACAACAGGCTTCAGTAGATTCAGCAAACGTTACTCAAAAAGGAGTAAATTCCACATTCTTTGTGGATGACTTGTACCTGCAGTTTTGGGGCACTTAGTGTTTGTGGCAGCAGGACAGTGTGGGATTGAGTGAAAATAAATTCAAATGGCCATTGACAAAACATGTCATCCACTGCAAACGGTGTGGCTAACTGTGTTTTTGGACAGTTGTTGGAGCTTTGTGGCAGAAATAACCTGCATCAGACTTTAGCTACACAAACGATATTTAACAAGATCAATTGGTTGTTGGTTTTGGTCTCTTTATTGGATTTGCTGATATTAAGAAAAATTTAGAAAGTCACAAGACTTTATCCTTTAAATTTACAATAGAATATAACCTGAAGTTCAATAAAAGAATATCTTCAGAGTTAACAAGATAGACAAAGATTAAATAACATTATATAGTATGAACTATAAGTAGCAAGTTGGTGCTTACCTTCAGCATCTGAGGGCCTGGGGGAGGGGTCAATGATTGACTCTTCCTCTTTTTGCGCCTTACAGGTGCCAGCATCCAGCTGCTGCAGCATGGTGGGGCACAGCTCCCGTAAGCCCTGCCCATCCAGTCGTGACTGCTCGCTGATGCTGTAAATTGCCAGCGTGTCTGCAGGCAAGCACTGGAAATGAAAACGTACATCAGTCAGTTGGCCAAAAGAAGTTACCATTTCACTTTAAACAATTGAATTAGCCAAGATGAATTTTGTGACAGGTCAGGATGCTTTAAATTTTAACCGGACACAGTCAGGCTCAAATTTGTATGCAATTTAGTTTAAAAAATGTTTTAAATCAGATTTAGTAAATTAAATCCAAAAATATTTAAAAATTGATTAATTGTTTAATTTCTCAAGTAAAAACACCAAACATTGTCTGGTTCAAGCTTCTCATATGTGATATTTTGCTGCCTATTTCAGTTACGTATATTTTAAGTACTCTAGTTTATGGTTTTGGTCTGTTGGTTGAACAAAACCAGATGTGAACATGCACCTTGGGCCTTTAGTAAAGTTACCACTTTCTGGAGGTTTTATTCATCAATTATCAATCAAAACATAACATTGATACAATTCAATAATGAAAAAACTGGTAGTTACTGGTTACCAACTACAAGATAAAAATATATAGTAGGTTGTCCGCTTCAGGTGTTTACATACAGTGATTATAATCTATGCCATTTCCATTAATTTTACATAATTTTCAACAAAATTTCTTATTTTGCTTATATTGACTCTGCCTGTATATTATTTGCAATTGTAGGGTGTCTGCCATAAGATTGATTGAATGCACAAACAATGTAGAACTGGACAAAAACAGTTGGAGTGGATGCCTAAAAGCCATTTGAAGACAGATAGGAGACATATCGTGATGTCAACTTCTGAAATCTATCTCAATCTCTCACACATCCAAAGTCAAGTGAACTATATCTATTTCATTCCTATATTGGGACACAGGAGCCAGTTAGAATTTCATCTCTCATCTGAGGGGAAAAGAGTGAAGCTGAATTAAAGACAAGTGGTGTTTTCTACAACAGCAGGAAATGTATTCAATATTCTATTCAAGCTGTTCTCAGCATAACCAACAAACCATTAATTGTGACAGCCGTGAATATCGGAAAGCAACCTGTTAAGTGAGTAGCTGCCTGTTTAAGGTGTTTAGCAACATGCAGGTGACACGTGGCTGAACAGTTTACAAAAAAGAGGCCAGTGCACTAAATGGGCAGAGCAGTGACAGTTATTGTTGTGTATACTCAAAGTCTGACACCTGCTCTGAAACAGGCACGGCCTGTTTTTCCCAATCATACAGCTTAAGACATTACTCAGGGTACATCTATTCAAAAGCAGATCAGCAAGTGAGTCAATCATCCACTCCACTAAGCATGGGAAATATGCTAAATATTTCAGCCATCTGACTCTAGTGGCTCCTGCTTTTTTAAGGCAGGACTAAAGCTGGATTTACTGCTTCTGCTCCAGAGTGTTGCAGGGGCTCTAAGGCTTTGACGGAAGTTTTGACACAGCTAACGTGCAGCTTCTCAAAAACAACACATCAGGTCTCTTCTGGTGACATCCTTTCAAAATCTTTGCTGCTGCAATAAAAAACAACACAAAAAAACCCCAGTAGTTTCTGGATGTAACTTCAGTTGTTAGAGTTTGAGAACTGGACGTAGAGGAAGAGGGAATGAGACAGTGCATGAACAACAGGAAGTAGAGGAAGAGAGAGTGAGACAGCGCATGGACAACAGGAAGTAGAGGAAGAGGGAGTGAGACAGCGCCTGGACACGGACGGACGAGACATGTGACGAGTTTTTCTCTGTCTGTCACCAGAGAAGAACTGTACAGTAACAGGTCTCTCTCCCCGAGAAAGTAGAGTACATTTAAACATTATTAAATGAATACCCTGCCAGACCTCTAAAATTTAAAGCAAGCACTAGTTGTGCCAAATTTATTTTATAATCAAGAGCTACAGTGGGGCACAAAAGTTTGGGCACCCCAGGTAAAAATTTGTATTAATGTGCATTAAGAATCCAAGAAAAGATGGAAAAATTCTACAAAAGGCATCAAATGACAGATTAGACATTCGTATAATATGTCACAAAAAGTTAGATTTTATTTCCATCATTTACATTTTCAAAATAACAGAAAACAAAAAATGGTGTCTGCAAAAATTTGGGCACCCTGCAGAGTTTATAGCATGCAGGAGAAGGCTATAAGACGATATCAAAGCGATTTCAGATGCCAGTATCTTCTGTTCGGATTGTAATTAAGAAATGGCAGTTATCAGGAACAAGTTAAAGCAAGATCTGGAAGACCAAGAAAAATATGAGACGGAACAACTCGCAGGATTGTGAGAAAAGCAAGTCAAAACCCACATTTGACTGCACAAGCCATCCAGAAAGACCTGGCAGACACTGGAGTTGTGGTACACGATTCCACTATAAAGAGATACTTGTACAAACATGGTCTTCTTGGAAGAGTCATCAGAAGAAAACCTCTTCTACGTCCTCACCACAAAAATCAGCATTTGAAGTTTGCAAATGAACATATAGACAAGCCTGATGCATTGTGGACCGGTGAGATTAAAACACTTTTGGCCGCAATGAGCAAAGGTACATTTGTAGAAGAAAGGGCACAGAATTTAATGAAAAGAACCTCTGTCCAACTGTTAAGCTTGGGGGTGGATCAATCATGCTTTGGGGTTGTACTGCAGCCAGTGGCACAGGGAACATTTCACGAATAGAAGGAAAAACTGATTCAATAAAATTTCAGCAAATTTTGGACACTAACTCGATGCCATCAGTGAAAAAGTTAAAGTGAGGAGGGCTTCGACAAATGGATAATGATCCTAAACACACCTCAAAATCCACAGTGGATTACATCATGTGGCTTAAACTGAAGGTTTTGTCATGACCTTCACAATCTCCCGACGTCAACATAATTGAAAATCTATGGATAGACCTTAAAAGAGCAGTGCGTGACAGACAACCCAAAAATCTCAAAGAACTGGAAGACTTTTGTAAGAAAGAATGGACGAAGATACCTCAAACAACAAATGACTCCCTTTTCCAGTGTGAACAAGCTTTACATCAACGCTCTTTATAGCGTTGATGTAGCTTGCTATAGAAAGTCAATGAAAGAGGGTACATGTATACACTTTGGTTATATTGACCGTAAACACGTCTACAGAGAGCTCCTACCCACACTTGATTACACTGAATGTAATTTAGACATGGCCCAACTCTGAACAATAACTAGTAATAAAGACCTCTAACTCATGATGGGAGCATGTCAATGTCAGGATCATTAATTAATGAAGGCAATAAATGGACCCCATAAACTGCACTGTGGTTTAATTTATGAAGCTACTTATGAGCTTTCAGTGTACTCTTTGTATTCAGTAGCGGTTCCATAGCAAGATTATGCACACTATATACTAAACTATGTATCAGAAATAATTAGAGGATTAACTGCTCAGTCAATTGACAATACTTATTTTTTTAACATAATTCAAAACAAAAAAGAATTTTGATTACTAATTGCTGGTTCCAGTTCCTCACATGTAGCGATATGGTGCTTTTCTCGCTTTTATATTATTATATATAAAATATTTTGGGGTTTGAACTGCTGATCAGAAAATCAAGATATCTAAAAATCAAATTGGACTCTGGGAGACCGGCTTCTTCTTCTTTTTTTTTTATATATTTTTAAATATAACTTATTGATAGGGATGACAGGAAAGAGAGAGATGTTGTTGTGATTCATGGTCAAAGACTTAAACCCCTATTCATCAGAACAACCCTCTTCTCAATTTTCCTAATAAACACTTAAAGGCAAAACATAACATTATAAAATGGTAATACTAAAATGTGGTTTCTTCATGTGCTTAACCTGCATTGATTCAATTTGCACTTGTGCAGTCACAGTGGAGCACCCTATCAACTCAAAGTGCTAACATAAGATAAGGGAAAGCTTTTGTTCTCACCTTGGAGCGGTTAGATTTGGGAGGTGGTATTGTTGTAGGTGTCTCTGCCACATTGCTGTTGTCGCTGTCCCCTTCACCCTGACTCTGGCTGAGGAGGCCCAGCAGAGAGCGCAGCTGGGGCACTGTGATGGTGCTGTTGTCTCCATAGCGGGACAGCAGGTCCTGGAGCACCTGGGCAGGGGACTGTCTCTGAGCTTCCCCTTGACATGCTACTCGGCCCAAGGGGCAGAGAAGCACAGTCAGGGCCAGAACAAACATAAGCTGGGACTGGAGAAGGGTGATGGTCATAGTACCCCGGCCATGAGGGAACCAGATAAGCATGGCTTCTTCACTGGCTGGCAGATGCTGATCTGTAAGACGTGAATAAGAGAAGAAATGCTTTAACTTTTAAAGTTACGACAAAAGAAACACTGTTTTCCAAACTACATACTTGGCAATAGAAGCACTGAATATAAACATAGATAAGCTTGTTCACAAAAACCCATTTTAACACATCTCTACACATACAGCTACATAACATTGCATAAATAAAATACTAAAATGATGACTTAAATGAAGAAATATTGGATCAACTAATAAAAATAGAGAATTTAAAGAAGCATTTGGTTCCAAGTTTTAGGCACTAGGCAAAATAACTGCCAGTACCCGAAAAAGAGCATTGATACCTAACCCTTGTTGACTTTGTTTAGTAGGTAAGGAGCTATTCCTAACGGTAAACTAAACACACAAAGTAGACCCAAAAACACACCTAGAGAACAAAGCACAAAGAGGGAGGAGGAAACCAGTAGGATAAATACAGCCATCAATTACATATAATTACAGACAATTATAGAACATTCAACAGACAACACACACACTCAGTGACACCAGTGTAATAAACCAGCAAATTAATACAGAAACACACTTAAATGCAAACATGCAGTTTTATACACAAGAATTATGAAAAACATATGTGTATATATACATGTAACATCAGCCAATGTGGGTGGGAATAATTGTATGCAAGCCTCCCTGTCACAAACTTTAATGTACACACACCACCCACAGGGCAAACTGTAACGTCCCATTGCCCTGCTCCAACACACAGAGCACCGATTCATTTCAGTGCACCCTGCAGGTCCACATGCAAAACTGGGCGGGATAAACAGACCCATTCATTTTTGTGTGAAGAGACGCTTACCTTTCCCTAAAGAGGCTCTAATTGTAGATGGTGTGTAATGCGCCTGAGTCAGTCTGTCTGCCCTGAAGCTCAGAGCGTGCTGAGTAATGCCCACAGGTTACCTGGGAGCAGAGATGGAGTCGGGGAATAGCGAGCGGAGAGGAGGAAATGCCTCAGGAGAGCAGCGAGCTCCTCTGGAGTGCAGTGAACTGTGGAGGAGAGAAACAGACAGAAAAAAAGAAGGTTACGACTGACCGGTGAGAAAGAAAGAAATAGGAAAGGATGAAAGAAAAGAAAAGAGGCAGTGAAGAAGAAAGAAATCTGAAACGGCAGCTGCCAGCTTAAATGTTCTGTATTGGCTATAACCATCGACTTTCCTTCTTTAAATTCCAATCTTACGCTTAGGCCAAAAGTCCAGCACCGAGCCAAACCCTCGCAATGAGCATTCCTTGTTGATTCAAATGTGGCTACATTAAGACAAGACTATTTCGTTAGCTGGCAGAGGACATCTGACGGGGAAATACTGCAGCTGCAAACATCCAATGTGGTAGAGATGTAGCTAGTAGAGAAACACTACATGCTGCCAGCCAATATGACCAACTTTCTACCCCTGAGGATAGAGAAACTCTAAAAATCTTGCTTATAAATGCCAGAAGTCAAGATAAGCGAGAAAGCTTCTTTGCATTTACTGCTGAGATCTCCTTGAGCAAAGTACAACAATCCAACTGCTAAGTGGGCAACAATATACATGCGTACATTTTGGGCAGCTGTGTGGAAATGTGAGAACATATGAATGTAAAGCTCAACAAAAACTTGACTTTCCACAGATAAAATACAACTTTCAAAAGATCAGTCTGACTGCTTTATCGTAAACTTCAATGTTTTTCTCGCTGAGCTGACGAGGTAAAGAGAAGACTCTCCTCTTCAATATGACTCCCTCTCTGCAGTGAACTGTACCCTCTCTCCCAAATCTTTCTCCTCGTCTTGATCTAATGAGACCTTATTCTGAAGTGTGTGTGGGGGAGGACAGGGTATGGGAAATAATCCTTTAAATCTCTTTAGCTCCAAATTTTCATTTCTCTCCCCATCACTTGTCTCTTACACAATCCTTGTATAAAGTTGCAGGAGCTCTGAACTTTGCCCTCCTTACTATAGGCTGCTATTGTTATATAAAGCACAGGTTGAAGCCAGGAGTGGATAAAAGTGCTGATATGCTTATTGATAGAATGTTTATTGACAATGTTTCAATAATTAATTTGTTGTAGATTGACTATCTTCAGGTATTTCAACAAGCTAGTAATCTGAAGACAATAAGGAAAGTGTGATGGACATTTTCCCCTCACGTTGGACTTTTCATATTTTAATCTTCCATTACACAATTCTATAATTTATTGGGATAACTATATATTTATTGTACAGTAGTACATTTTCCTTTGAAGTTACATGCAAAAGCCATTATTTCCATAAAATAATGTGTTTTGGCTAATCCACAACTTTAAATGTGTCCTGAAAATTCCATTACCAAAATGCAGTTATTCCCACTGATTTGCAGCATGCCAGCAAAGGTTTAACACAACCAAAGATATTGAAAGAGACATCTAAATTACCTTGAGGAGGTTGATATAGACATAATAGGGACTACTGGAAGTGATATGGTGGTTTTCAACCATTTCTAATGCTACTGCCATGGCCAAAATCTTCATATTTAATCTGGTAAAATAAAGGTTTAACAAAAAGAGAAAATAAATCTGTATTTCCTAGAGATATCTAGAGATCCTATCACCCAACCCTACTTGAAGCTTTCCCTTGTAGTGTACAGTAGCTGCTAGAACATACACTGGTCACATCCAACAATAAGACCTGCACCTCTCCTTCCAACATGCATCTGGAAGTAAAGAAATATTGCTCTCCCTATCCACATTTATTTTTCATTAAGAGAGAGGAGAGGCAAGGTGTGTGACAAAATGTTTAGGAGTGTCTAAAGGCAGCAGCATATGGCAGGCATGCCCTGGATAAACATTTGGGTACTACTGTGTTGCAATCTAACATCCGGCTACACAAACAGGTTAATGGAGTTCACATGTCATTTAAGTGCCAACAAATGGGCACTATTGTTACCCTGTGCATACATCCCATTCAAATAACACCTGTTAACTGGGTTTATGGGAAATGTGGTCCTCAGTTTGGGAAACAAAAGCATTACAATATCAATGGGAACACACAAGAGACCTCATTACATCAAGGATACATAAGGATTCTTATTTTGCTTGGAAAGCATATATCCAAACAGTAAAGCTACAATAAAGACTGAAGTAGCAACATCCTTGTTCACTGGCAGACCTTTGTTTTGGTCTCAGTGTGACTACGGTTTAATTAAATACAAAAACTGCTTTTAAATGTCAGCATGTCAGGTCAGACTGATGTCCCAGCACACACAGACACACATTTAGAGTCCAAGGCCTATTTGTAGCTGTGGAGATAAAGAGTGGTGGGAAAAAGGCAAACTGCAGCAGGGATGTTAGTCCTTCACCACGACAGTGAAGGCCTCTGCCATGGTGTTAAGCATGAGTTCCACAAGAGAGACAGCAGCATAGGAGAAAAGAGGGAGGAGCGGGACAGGGACATGTTTAGTCACAGTCTGCTAGACTCCGATCCCAAAGGCATGCAGCCGATTCTACTCTGCCCGGCCTTTAAAATCTGCTCTGTTCTTAGTAAGTCACAGGTTTGCCCTCATTTGTAATTTATACTTCCCTCACATGACTTTGTCAAATGAGTACATGTGGTGATTAGAGTTCATCGGGCAACCAGTCTTAGTGTTATCAGCAATAATGTCATATCTCACACACGCAGGGATTTTTGGACCCATGTAAACACAGCTCAGTGAGAAATTTCCCTTGCCATTATCAACTTCACCACCTGATTAAGCAAAAATAAAATCTCTGATTGGTTCCACAAGTCTAATAGGAGCTTAGGCAGGCGATGCTGCCAATTCAAACAGTTAATATCCAACCAGCCTGTGAGCAACACATGAAATGAACAATATCTGAACACAAAATGGCATATGAGGGAACACTTACCCATTCTGCTAAGACTTGTAACCAAGCAAACTGTCATCACTCAAAAGCCACACACCTTTTGAATAAACGGGTGAATTACGGTGCTAAAATAGCATGAACTGAACCTTATAAAGTGTTAATCAATTATATAAGGAACAACAACCGTAATCAAAGGCAAAGTTATGACTCATACAAATTGACTCATACAAATTGACAAATTGATACTCTGCACTCTCTTGGATCTTAACTTGTCAACAATCAAGGGATTCTCAGTCATATGCATTTCATTTATCAATCAACTGTGTACTAGTGTGGTGGTGGATGAAAGTTATGCAGTATTTTGTGGACTAAGTTGAGTTGTACAGTACGACTTTAAACGATTCACAGTATGTAAATGTAGTCACCTTTCCCATGTGATAGTATACACGCCATTACTGAACAAAAAAAAAGGAATCGATTTTTGGAATTCTATGAAGCGATTTTGAATATGTAGAGCTTGAATCGCCAATCGAATGTGCATCAATTTTTTTTGCACACCACTACGCAGCAGCCTGCACGTTTGCATTCACGGTTGTGTTTGTATTCAAATGCATCTGTTGGCTCAGAATCAGATTTTCTGGTCTCAAAAAAAGAAGACTCCTGCTAATTGTAAAGCATAAAGCATACAGTACCTTTTATGAATGGAGACACACAAACAGCTGCTACCCCTTGCTAGTTCCTTCTTAATTCAAAGCAGACTGTTCCGGGAAGCAGACTCTGATGTGTCCTCTCACATCTGCACAGTCAATTGTCTCCTCCTGGGTCACTTTATATACTGTGAAGGGCAGGTTAAGCTGTGCATCGACTCATCAACCTTTACCTAAGGCCCATAATTATTGTTTCACTGTCCTCAGGCTGATTTCATCAACCAAGACTATCATTAGATGACAGTAAGATGGCTATGGGCATGATGGTGGTTCACTGAACGCATTGTCCACATGTTCCACTCATCCTGACGTACATCAAAGCATCATTCCCCATAAAATTAAAGGGTATGGACATGACTTGGCCTGGCTCAATCCCTCACTTTTACCCAGAGGCCAGCTTAGAGGTCAGAGATGGGTAAGCAGAAAGTCACAGAGCACATACTGTATACTTCAGTCCTGCACCTGAGCACAATGTTGAAGTGCTGGTGTTTTTTTTTTTTTTTACACCTTTTCTTAATTACATTTCAAAAAGAAACATTTTCTTTCTACTTTCTACATTTATGTAACAGCTGCCGTTGATAAGCTCTGGAAATATGTTAACATGCCAACAGGTATTATTTGGAGAAGATAGAACCCTTACTGAAACAAATCTTAAGATTAATGGATAACTTATTTAAGACCCTAAAACACTGGGCATGTTTACTTCTGGCTACACTAGTGACATTTTCAATGTCAAATATCTACTTTTGATTATGTTTTATTTTCCATTACAGTATTGCTCAAGGCTTACACACATTTCCAATTCATTTAAAGTTTTTTTTTTTTTTTAACCAATTCCATGAATATCTCTACACATTCTGTATACATATAAAAATAACAGTTAGGCCTATATGTAGTGTCAAAATTGACCACCATAGTTACCAAGTATATTACGTATTGCTTGCATTATTACAGACGTTAATGATAGGTAAGTTTGATTGCAGTTATGTCTGCTCTTACATTTATGAAAGGTTTAAATTTAACATTAACCAAACTGTTTTCCGTGTCTTTTCGAAACTTTTCCCGAACTGAAAACACTAATGTGCCACAAGTAATTTGCCGCTGATGTGTCAGTGTTTAGGAAATGGCACGTGTGTGTTACTCTTTTAAGCTAACTTTGTGGTAGCCCTGTTTTCAATTAGATATTATGCCAATATTCATTTTGTTTAATTTTAAAAAAAATATTTTCGGCAAGTTCTCAGTTGTGAAATGTCCCACTTGGTTCATGTCTTTTGTCAAGGCTAAAATATGTAAGGATTACTTACCAAGTCCTCAATATTAATCAACAATCAAAGACTTTTGAAACTCTTATATTTACCATATTAACTAGGGCTGCACAATGAATCACAATTTTATCGAATGCGCAGTATGGACTGGTGCAATATCCAAATCACAGAAGGGCGCAAAATCTGTGTCAAACCATTCTGAATGAAGTATTGTAGTGCTGCAGAGACGTCCCGGTCTACAAATCCTATCCTACAGAAAACCTCTTTGTTTGGTGCAGACCCTCACAAAAAATAAATGAAAATAAAATCACACTGTAATCATTTTAATTTTTAAGATTTAATTTTACTCAATAAAAAAATGAGAATAATGAAACCAACATGATCATTCCCTTCAATATCGTGAATCATATCACAATATCAGTCAAAAATAATCGCAATTAGATAATAAAGTGCAGCCCTAATATTAACCCTTAAATAAACAGCATTAGCCGTCTCAATATAGCAAGATAACGAGGAAGAGGAGCTGTTAAACGTCTGCCTGTCACCTTGCTTTCTCGGCTGTGATGATAACCCAGAACGCAGCACGGACACTTAATATACACATGCACTCATGCCTCAAGTCCATGCCCTAAGCCCTTATTTTGCTTGGAGAGCATATATCCAAACAGTAAAGCTACAATAAAGACTGAAGGAGCAACATTCTTGTTCACTGGCAGACCTTTGCTTTGGTCTCGGTGTGGCTACGGTCCAACACAATACAGAAACTGCTTTTAAATGTCAGCTTGTCAGGTCAGACTGATGTCCCGGCACACTCAGACACACATGCATTTAGAGTCCAAGGCCTATTTGCAGCTGCAAACATAAAGAGTGGTGGGAAAAGGCAAACTGCAGCAAGGATGTTAGTGTTTCCAAAATTGAAAAACTATGACATTCCAGGGTTATTATGATCATAAGAACAATAGAACAATAAGAATAATGTGATCTCTTCTGATAAAATCAGAAGAGATCACAGGAAGTCTATCAGGTGAACTTAAAAGGATTTTTTTTTTCAACACAAAAAAAAAAGATTTAAAAAGATTACAACTTTTCATCCTCTCTCTGTCAAGCAAAAACCATGCATCTTCAAATGTGTTGATTTTGAATGTTTGTAATGAACTATAGGATGAAAGTGTTCCTTTATGAGTTGAGAAAATTCTCCTTTTTAAGCTCAATGAACCATTTAAAAACCTTCTTGAATTAGCTGGGCTGTTTTTCTGAGCTCATACAAGGTTGACTTTTTAGAGATATGTGGTTCTATCTGTGAACTCTTTCCATTTTCGAGATGTTATAAGGCCTCCATGCCTGCATCTCCATACTAAGAAAGCCTTTTTTCTCTAGAGCTACAACTGCATTGAATGAATCAGTCTACTAAGTAACCCCATAATCTGCCAGCAGTGAGTGCACAATTGACTTTATTACCACACAGTTACAGTTGCAGTAACAAATCATTAATCTCAGTGTACACGGTTTAACTTCAGTGTACGTGGACGTATCTAAGCTATTTTAATACTGCTAGATACTGTTCATAATGTTATAACTGTATTGCTATGTTTACCCAATTTATTTTTACAGCACAGCAGCTGCATGCTTAATCTCACTGTAGTTGTACAATGAAAATAAAGATATACTATTCTCACAGGACAGCTAGGCTACAAACATATGATGACTTTATAGAATATTGCATTGCTGTGGATTCAACAGTATAAAGTTGTTTAAATTAGCACAAGCCTAATCTGCATTGGATTGGGTTTCATCTAGACTGATTGAACATCAGCTTAACTGCAGGGCAAAGTGAAATCGCCGGAAGATCGGGCAGGGTTTGCCCAGTCTAGGTTTATTATCCTCTTTCTTGGTCTCTGTGGGACAGTTTAGGTACAATACAACACCTCTGTCTTGTGGTTTCCACAAGGTCCAGTTTCCAAGTCCAATGCTGTTCACCCTATGCATGCTGCATCTTGGACAGATCATTTAGCCCTATTTTATCTTTATGCTGATGATATTCAGTAATTTTTGTTCTTTTAAAACCCATGATTACATTCTGCCTCAGCTGTCTCTGCCATTATTCATCTGCTGCTGCGATTTTAATCTCGTCAGCCCTGTGCTAGTTTAAAAATACAACATGAACATTAATGCAGCAGTAATATGAAATATTATAGTAAAATAGTAACAGAGGGCATTTTAGAACGTTACTTTTCATACTTACATTTTTATTTAAGTAAGGTTTTGAATACAAGACTTAACGTGACTTATAACGTTAGTGGAGTACCGTTAAAGGATCCAAAGGATCTCTTCCTATTTCTTGCCTGGACACCCACATTTATACACACTCTTTCCCTCGCTCTGTTTTTGATTATTATTGAAACTAACGATGGAAAATATTACACGGACAAGTCAATGAGTCGTAACAGTTAGTCCTAACTTAATCTAACTTTAGCTGGGGTTACATTAGGTTATCTTCTATAGCAAGTCTTGATTCAACTAGCTAGCTAGCTAGCTAGCTACACTCCGCCGGTATTAGTAACGTTAAACTAACCAACTGTAGGAGAAAACCCCAATATGTAACTAGCTAAATAACCGTGTTCACGGTCAATAATTAGCCAGTTTCAGTAAGCTAGCTAAGATAGAGTCAGGTAATATTAACCGTGACAATTTGCTTAACGTTACCTGGTGATGCTGATGGAGACAGAGAATCAGGCTTGACGTCAATTCCTCTATACAACAGCGTCCCTTTGACTCGGACCCACCGCGGATGTCACACACACGAGTAGATAAAATGTCAGCAGCCGGATATCTCCGGTAAGTTCACATTGTTTTGTTTTCGTTCTGCCATTCAAACACATCCAAGACATTTTAGCAGCAGCAGCGCGTGGAGGATGTAGTGGGGGTCATTCAGTGGTGACGTCGACAGTTGCCTTCTGGGTTTTCAAAATGGTCGTGTCTCCCTCATGCTGCCGACAGCAGGTACTGCAAGTCCATAGATATATGTGAACATAAAAACTGTTTTCAGAGAAGCATAAACAAGGTCTCTTATAGTATTGAAATATTGATGCAGTTCTTGATTAAAAAAAAAATAATATCCAAAGAAGTAATATCCAAAGTTTGGTTTGGAGTCTTCTTATTTTTTCCTGACCAAGCAAGGTCAGGGCGAAATCAAATCGCCGCCAGAGTGGGCGTGATTTACCCAGTGCAACAAACTTTAACTGGTTTTACCCGTTCTCTTAATTCATCCATGGTTTTACCAGTATAATATTTTATTATATAATATTATTGCATTAATAAGATATAAACGCTGAACATTGTGCATACGTTAACTATAAAGGAATCGTCGCACTGGCTTCAAACAAATAATGGGCTCGTCCGGGATTTGAACCCGGGACCTCTCGCACCCAAAGCGAGAATCATACCCCTAGACCAACGAGCCGTGTAAAGATAATGATCAGTCACAATTTAAAACTATAGTGCACGATTGTTTTATTGCTTTTGACCGTCGTGCGTTGTTATTACAGACAGTTAAAGTAATGGTTATTATGGATCCAGCTGCAGTTCTAAGCAAGACCCGCTCTTTAATAGCCTTCGCGTGCTAGGATTGGCCAGGCGTCCATGCAGTGACCAAATCGCTAGTTGGTTCTATCCATGGCTTTTTCCAGGCCATCCTCCATAACGCCTCGTTTCAGCTCTGCGAAGTAGGACTATATTTCCGTGAATAAATGTACCAACAAAGCCATTAGAAATATCATATTAAAGGAGTATTACCCTGGAGAAAGGTCAAGTAAATAAGGAAGAACTCATTTCCACTTCTTCCTAAGGTAAAAGAGGTCAACTTTAAAATAAAATTTACCAAACAAACGAATTCTTAATATTGGGATTAGCCTACATTTTGATGCAAATGATTGGGATTACATTTTTTAAATTGTAACTATTGTAATTGTGTTCTCCTAGGAGCTATTCATAATTGGTAATTGTAATGAAGTAATGTAATGTATGAAGCTCAGAGAGGAAAGTTTAAATTTGTTTGTGTGTCTTTTTTATGCAAGTAACATTTAAAATTTTGGATATTCAGTTTACACAATGGTGGAAATACTTAAATTCGATTATATTTAAAAATATTCTGTTTGTTATAGTATTTTAGTATTCTTTTTGTTCTCTTTGGTATCAAGTATTTTTTAACTTGATCCGTTTTTTTACTTATTTCAAGATAATGAACACATATGTTTTGATTAGACAAGGTGAGGTAGCAACAGTGCATTTTGCACACATGCATAATAAACATAAGGAATATACTAAAGTAATTCGAGCAACATAAAAGGCTCGTCCGGGTACCCGGTACCTCTCACACCGAAAGCGAGAAAACTATCAACATGTCGATATTATCGCATATCGATATTTTCCGACTCCCTGGTGACGTGTGCGTGTGACGCGTCAGGCGGAAGTTGTTTAGATTGCGGAAGAGTAGCCACAGACGCTGTAGGCGCAGTAGCTCGACTGAAGCAAATCGTTTTAGGACTCTGTAATTTGATCGTATTTTGATATAGATATATGTAGACCTCTGGGAGCTTCAGTTTACAGCTCTATCAGGTAGGTGAAACATAAAGACAAAGTTTCTCAGTAGCTTTTAGCTGATTAACCGTTTTAAACTCGTGGCGCTTTGCTAAATTAGCGTGGCTAACGCGACGTCGTTGAGAGGCATTTATCCCGTTAGTGACAGGGCAAACTAGATATCAAGAGCTCATGGAGGGGAAAATATATTTGTATGACAGCCAAAGCATGTCAGTAGACCAAGTGGTTTTCAAATGAGGTGAAAGTAATGTTATGCGAGTCATTACTTAAAAGCTGAAAAGGGCCCATAGTTGCGCATCTGCAACTGGACATTGTCTGTGTAACACAGAATCTGTAGATGATAAATATACAGTAAGTCTGGTGATGACTGTTAACTATTTTAGTACTGTTATGTATAATCTACAGCAATGCATCATATTGTATCATATCCTGTTTCTAGCGTCGCTGTCGTGCGAGAACCACGTATCTCTTAAAAGTCAACTTTTCATGGTGTCAGAATAAAGCCCTGTTTTCATCTTTGCGGCGATGCATTTTCCAGCAGATCCAAGAGGCATATTAAATAGAAAATTGAAAAAGTAGGAGACGTTTCTCAAAACATAAAGGGACACTTCAACCTATAGTTAATTACAAACATACCAAATCAACACTTTTGGAGATGCATGGTTGTTGCTTGACAGAGAGAGGATGAAAAGTTGTAATCTTTTTAAACCTTTTTTTTTCTGTGTTGTACCGGCTAGCCAAGAAGGCATCATGGCAGCCATCCAAGCCATCTGACTAATAGTCAGCATGCTGATGAAGCGTTCTCACATTTGTCTTCATTTGATCAATAAAGAGTCAAAAACCTCAAGTCATACCAAATGGACCCTCCCAGCAGAGTCATTGTTTTTTTTCTTTATAAACTCAGCCAGTGGTTTGTTAACAGTGAGTTGTGGCATCAATACAGGGTGTGAAGAGAGAAACACTGACTCTTTGTGCTACTTTGAACAGGATATTGTGTGGTTTTGTGCATCTACTGAATTGACTGACTAAAAACATACATTTGCATACTTAAGAATTAATTATGAAGCCTTCACATCAACAAATCATAGCCATATATCAGTGGTCAAATATGTTTGACTACCAATATTTCAGCATCATTTGTTTACTGACAAATGGAATTCATAATAAAAGTTTTATTACTATTGAAAGGCATTGAAACTGGAACAAAACATGTTTTAGACCAGTGTTATGAACACAAACACACTGTTTGACATCAACAGTTACTCAAATATACAGTATGTTGTCTGCTACCTCTGCCACACCCAAATCACAGGGGAAAAACAGTTCTCACCCATTGTGGACTGTGCACCAGGTCCCCCTCTCTTTTTCTCTGCACTACTTATACTTTATTTTTTTATATATTTATATTTTGTGTCAACACTGTAAAGGGGTTGCTTCAATCTCATTGCACAGGTACTGTACTTGTGTATAATGACAATAAAGGCATTCTTATCTAGTCTTGTGGGGATGCCATGCAGGTAGTTTTTGGTTTTTCAATGTGTTTTTGTTCAGCAGATATTCTGCATTGATTGTAATATTTGTTTCAATGAAAACTGACTGTGGATTACCCAGGGCAACCTGAATATTATATATATTGAGGTTTAAAAATGCCAATTTTTTTGTGCTTTGAGTTGGTTGCAGAAGTTTAACAGACAGATCACTTAGTACTTGAAACTGTAACTATCCACATTGATTACAGGGATACAGTGAGTCAGAAAGTAAAAAAACAACAACCTTTTTGGGGATTTTGATGAACCGACAGACTTAAACCTATTGGCTGGCAGTGTTCAGGCTTCAAGTTTATCACCACAGCGTTAAGTTGCAGACTCCACTGACTACAGTATTACATCTTCAGCTTGTCCTCTCAGTGTTCCAGGTTGAGCTGTCATGATGGCGGACCACACTGACGTCAGTCTGCAGCCGGAGGAGCGGGTCCGCGCTCTGACCAAGAAGGGAAGCTCAGTTGAAGTTGATGATGATGTGCCCCCGCGCCGCTATTTCCGCTCCGGCATGGAGATGATCCGCATGGCTAACATCTACGCAGAGGAGGGCAACATTGAGCGCGCCTTCGTCCTTTATAATAAATATATCACGTAAGTGTTTACGGCGATAGGCTGGACTGAGCTGTTGATCAGCTTGTAATGAGAATTTATTTATTTGATTGTAGTTAGTATATTAATTGAACAGAGTGACTTCAGCATGTCCTTTCCCTGTTTTGTGATGCCCCCAATGTTTTCAGGAAACCAACCAGTCTATGTAGTCTGTAATTTCTCTGAAAAACAATTTTTAGGCCATAGTTTTGAACAAGCATCGCCCGTGCAAGCATAAATATAAATGATGAAGTTGATAACACCATTTTAACTTTTTACGAAGTCTCTTTATAGAAAGACTTCCCAAACATCGGGAGTACAAGACCGCTAACATTCCTGAGAAGAAAGACACACTAAAGGTAGGCATACAGTGTTTACACTGTTTATACTGATCAAATGCTTTTCACTTTCTCAAAGTAGAGCAAGGAATTAATTTGCGTACAGTACAGTTACACATGCAATGCAGAGAATATACTTTTACCCCACTTATCCAGTAAACCCTCCCGATGGCAAAAGTGTAGGGGACACCTGACCTCAAAAACATGTTTTTGCTCTCCTATGTTACATATTTTAATTGTTTTTAAGGAAATAACTAAGCAAACCGTTTTTCTCTCTTCTCCAGAAACTGAAGGATGTTGCTTTTCCTCAAGCAGAGATTCTGAAAAAAGCTCTTTTGCAGAGATTTGAACAAGAGTATGCACAACATCTTGTCAAGAAGGTAAACTGTTAACTTCTTTCACACTGTTATAAATCCGTTAACAGTCTCTTGTAGTACGGTAATGGGCTTTTTTTTAGTTGATGCATTTTGACACTCAAAGAAACAAATTTTGGTTAGACATTAAAAATAATGTAAAAAATATCTAATATTTATTTCCAATACAGCAAGCATTGTACCCTGTTTTTACGGTGTGTTGACACAAACCCTAAATGGAGTGAAACATTAATCAGAAACTGCATACCACGGTTGTAATGAAAGGCACATTTCTTCATTAACAGGGTAAATGGGCCGAAACAATGACATTAACCTTGAAAAGTCACATTTTGTGTGACAGTGATTATAGACATAAAGCTGAAATCAAAATACACCGCAGATAAACTTCTCTGCAACAAAACTGCTGTTGTAGGAGACAAAAGAGACCACCTGCTGAAACGCAAACATCTATGATGTGTTTTCTATGTGCTCAGAAAGCGGAGCAGGAGGCCCTGGCGCGGGAGCAGTCCAAGCAGCGAGCGCTGGATGCAGAGCGGGAGCGTGTGGCCAAGATGCAGCAGAGGCAGCGGGAGGAAGAGCAGTTCAAAAAGTTCGAGGACATGATCCGCTGCCAGGAGTTGGAGAAGGACCACCAGCGCAAGCAGTCGAAGTTTGCAACGCCCGCCACGCCTTCCCCTGACATGCCCCTCCTTCCAGGCATTCTGGGCCCCCCAAAAATCACCCCCACCCCCCACAGAGCCCAGGGAGCCTGTCTGGCGACACCAACCACCAACACAATTTCCCTCCTGCAACCAACAGCACACCTGCCTCCAGCCAGCCCATCGTCGACCGGTCGCTCAAGCCCGGGTTTCTGGTCAGCCCAGGGAACAACAGTGAGTTAATCTTTTTCAGACACGAGGGGCTGGCCTTCCGAGGATTTAAATACTGCCTTACTCCTGCTTTAAAGTATTCATACTTCTGAGCTGTTTTCTTTCCCACTCACCTACTTCATTTCCTGCTTGCACCATGCCTTGTTTCAGAACATCACAAGAGTCTAACTTTGTCTTTTCGTCTACATGGTTTTTGCAGATACAATGGTGGATGCCCTTCGGCAGTTGGCTGTTCCCGCTGAGCTGTGCCGGAGCTTTCTGAGGTTAGCCGAGGCTAACACAAGCCGCGCTGTTGAAACTTGTGGCATCCTGTGTGGCAAACTGGTAAGACTCTGAAACACAGTACCTGTGTTGATACAAAAAGTATCAACCTTCTTTCTGAATAGGTCTGTTACAGAGAGCATAAAAAGTATAAAAATGTTTCTTCATTGTGTCTTTAAATTCAAAGTTTTAATCATCAGTGAAACTAAGATTTTCCATCATTGACTGCCATAACCTGAGGTTGTTAAAGAGCTTATTATGAAAACCAAACCTTGCCGTTTCAGGATATTTTCCATAATTCATATCTATTAGTCAATGAATATGTAAAGAATGTGGATTTTGTAAACCAAGACGTCAGCTGAGCTCCCACCCCAGAGGGGCAGTACATAATTTGAGACTTCTCTCACTGTTCCAGTTCTGCTGTGGCTTTTGTTTTAATTATATAATTTGCTGGTCGGTTTAACTTAAAGCGCTTATCACTTTTTAATGAGCATGACCAAGCGTTTTTTTTGCCAGCAGCAAACCAGTTAGTGCTCTGTCAATTGACAGAGTCCGTGGACAGCATTTTGGCAGACGGTTACTATGCATCTTTTAAAAGATTGTAATAGTGTGACATGTTTTTTGTGTTTGTTCCAGAACAGAAATGCGTTTACCATAACCCACGTCATCGTACCAAAGCAAAGTGGTGGACCGGACTATTGTGACACAGAAAATGAGGAGGAACTCTTCCTTATACAGGACCAGTATGATCTCATCACCCTGGGCTGGATACATGTGAGTAAAGATCGGTTAATTCTGGCAAGTGCTGTCAAATAATCACCTTCTTGCCTTGTGTAAACCACAAAGGGAGTACAGGCTAATCCTGCTAAACTGTAAAGGAAAAAAATCCCTCTTAAGAAACATGAAGAGAAAGGGCTTTGGAATTAATCGAAATTTTATCGTGATTGTGATTTTGGTTCCCAGTGATCACAAAAACAGAATAAAAAACAATTATTTAGCTCATTATGTTTTGCAAGTACACTCTTCTTTTTTCGTGTGTTCTGAATGAAAAAATAAAGTTAAAATTGGAAAAGTATTAAGGCAAATTTCACAGTTGTATGCGTTTTTTTACTGTTGATTTATTTAACTTTTTCCACTGTTTTTTAAGTTCAATAATTGCAACATATTTCCAGAAGTCAATGAAAATTATAAATTATATTATATATAATATCACAAATTATTTGGGATTTTAGGTACCCAGTTAGCTCAGTTGGTAGAGCCGCCGTCCATATATAAAGGTTTACTCCTTGATGCAACAGGCCCGTGTTCAACTCCATCCTGCGGCCCTTTGCAGCATGTCATTCCCTCTCTCTCCCTTTTCATCTCTTCAGCTGTCCTATCAAATAAAGGCCTAAAATGCCCCAATTGATTGGAGAAACCTTTTCAAGCATCTAAAACATTGTCATTAAACAATAATGCGATACAAACACAGGATATGTTACATTTTAAATAAATAGTGATTAGCAGTGTGACTCAATACAACAATATTAAAATAGTTTTTTAAATGTGATATTGCGATCAAAATAACTTGGAATGTAATCAAACTGATGTTTAATGCAGTGAAATGAAATAAGACAAAACCCTTCACACGTAAAATAGAATGCTTTACTTGTTACTTGCTGCAACAGAATTTAGCAAAATTATCTTTACACATTAGACTGAAAAAGTGCAATATATTATGATTAATTTCCACAAAATAAAAAAAAATTGAAATTTAGACTATCACCCGGCCTATGTGACCACAGAGCTTGAGTTATGATATCAACAATCTAGACATTGATTGATTGATTGATCGATTGGTTGATTGATTGATTTTACAGTTTGTCTTATTTGTATTTGTGCACTTGTATATTTACACATAACACTTGTGCCCTTACTTTTTGTCTACAACATAAATAGAAGAAGAGCATACAGTATGTCTTATATGTGCATTGATAACCAGTTGAGGTAAAGTAAAGTATGTCCACTGTGTGCTTCCCAGACTCACCCCACACAGACGGCCTTCCTGTCCAGCGTCGACCTCCACACACACTGCTCCTACCAGATGATGCTGCCGGAGGCCATTGCTATCGTATGCTCGCCTAAATTTAACGAGTGAGTCAGAAAACTGCTGGTGTCTTGTCTTTAACACTAGATGAGGCGGGGATTTTGATCTTTTAGCTCAGTCTTTTTACCTATTTGTTGGAGCCATTTATGATATTTTGTTATTTCAGATGTTGTTAGTATAATTAACTATGGTTTAATATAATATTGTCTAGTTCTGTCTGTCACAGGTGATTTGTGATGAGACGTCTCAGCTCCCCCTATTTGGGCTGATCACCTATACAGGTGGTAAGGTGTAGGGGATTTGTAATGAGGTGGCGGGAGTAGAAGGGACACAGTTTTTTGACCGTGCTCATGACTTTGATATGTAACAGAACAAACTTCGAACATAATAAACATTTAAGTTCTTTACAAATCAGCTGCTGCGCGTCCGAGACAATCCTTACTCCCATAGACTGTATATATATTGACAGTCTATGCTTACTCATGACATAGCGGCTCCAGGCCAAATTGCGTCAGATGCTGCAACACCATGTTTAAGGCCATTTTTATGCTTCTCTTGAGGCTCCACGCAGAGCTTTCACCGTAGCCTACGTAAGTGGCCTGGTGTTTATACTTGTGCTGTTGGTATGTGCGGCCGAGAGACGTGCGTCCCCGCAACGTGTAGTTACATTTTTCGAGAGGTGCACGTCAGGCTATGGACGCAGACTGTAGTCTGCAGGGGTACGCCATCCATTTGACGCAGAAGCATAAAACAGCCTTTATATGTGTGTGTCATGTCACCATGCCACCAGTGTATTTTTTTTTAAGTCTTATGCTAACATGTGACTGTGCGTGATTTGTGTTTGTCCCAGAATCGGCTATTTCAAATTGACGGATCGAGGAACAGATGAGATCTCTACATGTAAACAGAAAGG